>JAMFTM010000100.1:0-221578 GCA_023522825.1 Diaporthe ampelina | reverse complement strand
AACTCCACCGAGTCGGTCTCGTCAAATGCGGCTATATATGGGTCTGGCGTCCCGCCCGAAGCGAGCCATGTTCTGCGGTCCCAGATGACCGCCGACATGGCCAAGGACACACGTCGATATGGCCACGACGGCGGCAATCGGCCCAGCCCGCTCGGCGACAACTCATCGGCTGGCGACCGGTCCGCTGGCGCAAGCGAGCCACCCGGGTCTGCGAGGGAGACCAAGTCGTTCCTGTCATTCCTCAACCCCCGCAAGAAGAAGCACCATGACGATCCCGAGTCGCCCACGAGCCCGATGCAGCTCAAGCAGCACTCGCTGGGGAGCAGAGGAAACGCGAGTGAGACCTCACTTGACAGGCCGGGCTCGAGCTTCTCCACAGAGCAGCAGAGACCGGCATCATCGATGAGGTCGAGGCGCATCACCCGGGGCAGGATATTCATTCTCGCTACGTTGGACTACTGGAACTACCGCATGGTGGACGTCTCGGATGTGGAATCCGCATCGGACCTCAAACAACTCATATGCGTCAATCTCGGCCTGCCAGACGCGGATGGCGCTGAATTGTATCTCACCGAGCTAGGAAAGTTTGATCACGATGATGCGCTGGACGACAGCAGACTAGTCGCCAAGAAGAAATCGAGAGCGGACGCCGCCGGGTCGCTGAAGATATTCGTCCGGCCTGGAAACATGGGCGGCTTGGGAGTGAATATCGGCCAATCGCAGGATGCGCTCTCGCCTGCCTATCTGCCTGTGGGCGCGAAGATGGACGAGGATACGTATGCGCGCCTGAATGGGCAACGCAGGAGGTCTAGCTCATCTCCGCCGGCTTCCAGGCAGAACACCCTCACCGGAGGTGAGAAGGACAAGACGTCGGCGAGCGGGGAGAACGACGGAACCAATGACAACAAGAGCGACGACGGCGACCTCACGCAGCAGGCAGAAGCGTACAAGGCCGAGATGCACAGGAAGCAGCAGGAGTATCTGGCCAAGCGCAAGGCTGCCAAAGAGAGCAGCAACTCACCCTCGGATAACGGGACAAACACATACAGCGGCATCGTCGGCCGCGTTGTCAACTTCGACGAGCCGCGCAACTCGCCGTTTGAAGATAAGAAGCCATTTGACAGTGCCTTTGCCCCGCAGAGACGCGCTCCCGCGGCGCCTCTCGATCCTTCAGCGACCCTCATCAAGGCCAACTCACTCTCAAAACGTGGCTCGCACCAACGGACGAGCCAAGGGAGCATGGATGGTTTCCCCACCAAGCGACTGAGCACAGGTATCTCCGAGAGCCCGAAGCAGATGGCCGAGAAGAGGAGACCAAACAATGAGCGCCAGGCCCTCGGTGGCATCGGAGCTGCGCTAGCTGGCATCGGCCGTGGCCTCGGCGGCATCGCACACCCCGGAGGAGCCGGAAGGGGCAACTCACCAAACAGGGCGGAAGCGGAAGGCGACAACGAGTTCGCGGGGACCGGATCAGGGGATGAAGCAGGTAAGGATGCTCGATCGAGCATTTCATTACGTGGATACAACGGTGGTCCGCGACCGCGAACGCCACCGACGCCCGGCTCTTCGACCATGAGCCCGGGGGGTGTGGCGTTTGATGTGCCCGACTACTCTCCTGGCGGAACCCGGTTGCCCAGAACATATTCACCCCTTGGGAGACGAAACGGGACGAGAAACAGCACCAGATCTACTAGGTACCCACTCAGGATTGACATTGAAGCTAAACAACGACAAACAGGAGAAGACGCCAAGTCTCGAAGAACAGCCTCCGCGGGCGAGGTCAGCCCAACAGCAAGGACCGTATCGGACAAGCCACCGCAGCTGCCCAAGGTGGTCATCAAGCCCAGAATCTTCGATGGGGATTCATCTTCAGACGAGGAAGAGAATGACGACTCGGACGATGACTCGGACGACGGACTATTTGCGAAGCCCCTGGCCGGACGTGGTGTCCCCAGCGCCCCCAGCAAGGGCAAGGAGCTCATGAATCAACCTGTTGCGAAGGCATCGCCTGTTAGCAAGGACGGCACCTTCTGGAATGACGAGGACAGCGATGGAGACGAGGAGGAAGCGGCACGTGAAGCCAGCAATCTCGGCAAGCGGCCAAGCCTGACTGTGAATACCAAGCGCGGTAAGAAGGGGCTGTCGGTATCATTCACGAGCCCAAAGCTGCCGCCCTCGTCTGGGGGCAAGACACCGGTTGGCGACGATGATGACCACTCTTCCAAGGGCTCAAAGAGAACACCCAATACGCCGCACTCCGAGGGCTGGGACTCCAACGACAATGACGTGAAGCTGAGCAGGCGCAAAAGTTTCATGGAGAAGGACACCTCGATTTGGGCAAACCGTCCTCCTACCGATGCGCTGATCAACAACCTCGAGGACTTCTTCCCTAACCTGGACGTGGATCAGCCCGTTCTGGAGGAAGGCACCGAGATCCCAGGTGATCTACCGCCCAGTCCGATAGCCGAGGAAACGGAGGAGCAACCGGGACAGCAGTCGAAACCCGTAACGTCTTCAAGGATCAGTACTATTTACAACGACAGTGACACCCTTGGCAGTGATGAATCCACTCTCAAGGCACTTGAACGGCCGGCTTCGTTCGTCAGCGCGGCACAAAGAAGCACGCGGCGGTCCCAGGGCTTGGGCAGGATGAAGTCTATCAGAGAAGTGGCTCACAAGCGCTACACCCAAGGCGCCGGAATGGCGCCGCCGGTGCCACCGACCCCGAACAGCAGCACGTCAGCCGCCGCGAACAAGAACACGAACCTGATGCGACGCAAGTCGACCAAGATGTTTAACGCCAACATTGTGCAGATCAGGCCGCAGCGAGGATCGATGATCCTGCCGCAAATCCCACAGGATCACCTGCCCAGTCTGCCACACAACGCCAACAACCAGATCCCCAAGCGACAGACCACGTTCCGATGGTTCAAGGGCCAGCTCATCGGCAAGGGAACGTATGGGCGGGTCTACCTTGGTATGAACGCGACAACGGGTGAATTCTTGGCGGTGAAGGAAGTCGAGGTCAACCCCAAGGCTGCAGGAGGTGACAAGGCCAAGATGAAGGAGCTTGTGGCCGCGCTGGACCAGGAGATCGACACGATGCAGCACCTCGACCATGTGAATATCGTGCAGTACCTTGGATGCGAGAGAAAGGAGACTAGCATTTCCATCTTCCTCGAGTACATTCCCGGTGGCAGCATGGGCAGTTGCGTGAGGAAGCACGGCAAGTTTGAGGAATCCGTCGTGGCAAGCCTAACACGGCAAACGCTGTCAGGCCTGGCCTACCTTCATCGCGAGGGCATTCTTCATCGCGACCTCAAGGCGGACAACATCCTGCTGGACGTCGACGGCACGGCCAAGATCTCGGACTTTGGCATCAGCAAAAAGACGGACAACATCTACGGCAATGACAAGACCAACTCGATGCAGGGCTCCGTCTTCTGGATGGCGCCCGAGGTGATCCGCAGTCAGGGCGAGGGCTACAGCGCAAAGGTGGACATCTGGTCGCTAGGCTGTGTGGTCCTCGAGATGTTTGCCGGGCGCAGGCCGTGGTCCAAGGACGAGGCCGTCGGCGCCATATACAAGATCGCCAACGGAGAGACGCCGCCGATTCCCGAGGAGGTGTCGGCGGCGGTGAGCCCAGTGGCGCTGGCCTTCATGTGGGATTGTTTCACGGTGTAAGTTGCCCCTACTCTTTTTTCATCTAGCCCCTGGAACTACTGGTCCCCTTCTTTTTCTGTGGGGAGTGATCTCCTTTTGCTGACGCTGCGGTGCCATTGTTCAGAAATCCCGAGGAGCGCCCCACAGCCACCAAGCTACTTGCCGAGCATCCGTTCTGCGTCTTCAGGGATGACTATGACTTCCACCACACCGACTTATACGCCAAAATCAAGGGGACGTGGAAGACTGCGGAATAAAGGGGTCGAGATCCGGTGTCCCCTTGGAAACTCCCCGGTGACTGCGTCTGCTGAAAACATGCGGGAATTCACACGTTCCTGCCGCTTCTGAATCGTGGAAAAGCATCCGCCACCAGACAAGTGGATTCGAATGGTTACTTTTTCTCATGCGCAACAACAACCCGGTTTCGGATGCACGCCAAAAGATGCCATATCTCGCGACATGGTCATCTGCCGGATACTGTCACATATACACCACCAAACCCGCCCGAAGTCGGCTATCTCGTATGGGAACAAGTCAATGAACCACTGGCTCCTTTTGGACAACCCCAGCTGGCGACAGTATGTTACCCCCAAGCTTGCTCACGGGCTGAGTGAGCGAAGGGAACTGGTCAGGGGTTATTCTTGGATATACTATACTCGTATCCATACTCGCACTAACATACATATACTCATACGCATTACTCCATAACCCATAACTCTCCCCTGACATGCCTTTTCCTTTGGTTTTCTATACTCGTCGGGGCTCTTGGGCAGCGAGAGGGGGATGGTCATGGGGCTTGGGATATAGGCATAGCTTTTTCAGCATTGCATAGCGTTTCCTTTAATGTTCTGTTTTGGGCCCGGGGGGACATGAGATGATCGGTCACATCAGTCAGCCAGGACTCCATCCAGTATCTGGCTAATAGCTTAAGGGGGGTTTGGGGGGGGGGTTGGACCATATGTTGGTGCATGCCTGTGCCTGGATGACGACTCTCTCTGTCTGTATAATGATCATCACTTGGTAGCGAAAGTCAGACCCCAGCGGTTTGCGAGATGATGGACGTTCAACTTCGTGATGTGCGTAGTCTTTCTACAAGTGCCCGTCGTGACTTCACGACCAGGAGCTTACTCTTCAGCGGGACCCTGGGCGAGAGCCGTGCCGCCTCTGTTCGGCTTCCTCCGTATGCTGGTCCGTTCCTGACCACCTGTATTGAGGGTAGGTCCGCCTAATGTGCTTGTTCTCATTTTCAACGCGGAACTTCCCGCGGTGAGATTTGCGTGCGGTAAAGCCTTCTTTTGTAGGAAAACAAGTGAGACAAGAACGAAAACGGAAAGAACACTGAGACCGGCCCGCCGACGCAATTAAGAGTTCCAGCATTCTGAGTCACCCTGGAGCAAGATCTTTGGCTTCATGGTATCGTCGGAAAAGTTGCCTCGGAGCTTTTCGTAGGCTGCTGCTGCGCTGCCTTCAGCACGTGGGAGTTAGGCACCTTGGGTCGGGTGTGTCTGCATCCTATCTCATCTTGGGTGGAATGCTTTCCTGGCACAGTTGAAACTTTTGAGATGTCTATCTATCTGACTATGCACCTGTCTTCAAGGTAAATATCAACCAAAACTCTGTGCCATCTCTCATGGGACGGGGCTCATGAATGTTCATCCCAGCGCGACCTCTTCAGAGAACTGTCCAAACATCACGCAGTCTAGCTGTAAGTGTCTGTCTCGCTGGACTCCCCATCTCAGGCCGCGAGAGGCAGGCGAAAGCACAGCCGGTGTCTCCCAGGGGTGCTCTGCAGCGCTCTTGAAGGCATCGCGGTATTTCTTGCCAATGTGATTGTCCCTACCCTGTGGGGGGCACAAAACACAGAGAGCACATGTCTCAGCTGGATCGCAGAGACAGAGAGGGCCGTGGAAGCCTGCCCTGGTCAGGCTGACCAGACACGGCCATCTGGAGCAGGCTTTTTCACAGTGGATCACTGAGTCTCTCTTGAAGAATCTCAACCGGGAAATGCCGTTGGACCAGGTATCCATAACATGTATGCTTTTCGCTCAGCCCTTGTCCAATGCAACAGAGTCAAGCAGCATCAGGAAACTTGTTTGGTCACGCTTCATCGTGGACCCGCCTGCTACATTCAACTTCTCGCATCCTGGCGAACGAACTTCGGCTTGCTAGAGTCGCCAGCTTGCGTGGTACCCAGCCCATCGACTGGGTCTCTCGAGCCCTCTCAAGACATCTAGACTCGGGACATGGACACCGGACATGGACACCGCACCTCTGGCGATGACCACTTGGTGCGTTTAGAGTCGACGAAGCGTGCTGCTACTCCACGGCACCAACGGCCGTCAGTTTGTGGTCATCATGACCCCTGATCGGGAATATTGAGCGCTGGCGTCATTTTCGAATACGCTGGTTCCCCTTGGAAGCAATTGGCTGGAATTAGTTTGCGGGTATCGCCGTTCCTGGCCAGCCTTGATCTCTACGCAGTCCAAAGACAGCCGTATTTGCCCGCAAGGCCTTCACAACCCATGTCCGGCCATGTTTGATATCTTTGGACCCCACGATGGAGATCGGAACTACAGCAGCTAATTGTCGATTCAATCGGGCTCCTGTTCCAACCGTGCTCGGCTACATTTGTGAAGCCCTTGGGAGTTTCGCGCTCCTGGGGTCCACGGGCCCTTCCAGACTAGTGTTTAGCCGGCTTCATCAGGCCAAGCATGTGCCGGGCGCAGGGGGAGTGGAGACACACGATCTGAGAACGGGGAGCACGGGATGAAAAGAACCAGATCCGAATGCTCCAGTGTGATGTTCGCCTGCACATGCGTACCTGCTGAGTGCGCTTGTCAACGACACGAAGTGCCCGTCACGACGAAAACGGCCGCTTAGGAAACGCCAGTCGGAGGGACTCCAGAGATTCTGGGCATGTCCTGAATGGTCGCGCCATGTGCTCGGGCAGGGGCTGCAGCCAAGAGACGGACGGGAAAGGTACGCATATTGAAGGATGTGACGTAAATGTAGACGAAGAGTGTCGTGAGCAGTGAGAAGTCGGGCGGGGCTAAGGCCGGCACGCCCGGTTCACGAGTTCTCCGATCTGTAGGCATACTGCTGCCACCAAGGAGATCGAAGCCGCACCGCACCACCGGGCTCCGTGATTCTCGGCGGAGACCCACCCGCCATTTCGATCCGCAAGTTTTCACAGATACTGTTTTCGATCATCGTGGTCAGGAATCAAGCCCAGTGCAAAACGGGTCAAAGAGGCCCGCTGAAGTTGAGGGATCAGTGTTGCCGTGACGTTATGTTGTCTTTTTCTCTGGAGAAATAGGAGATATCGGACAAGTTTGAGGCTTAGCCTCGACGAATATCAGCCGCATTCCAGATTCATTTTCCACTTAGCAGCCTCTTGTCTAGTCAGGTTCAGCACAAAGATTGTGCAGGCGTGGCACCGGGATGTTGGGAAGTGAACTCGGCGAAACAAATTGCGTGCAGGTTTAGCCGGTACAAAGGGTCCAGTACCGACAGTGTGGTCCAATGTCGATTCAGGAGGACAAAGGAAAGATCGGGACGGATGTTACGTGAACGCACGCACGTTACGGCGGCTTGCCGCAGGGTACACTTGGCGACTGAAAGACCACGGGCCACTATCGGTTTGGGCTGGCTTTGGATAGAGACGGGTGGCAGTTGTTTCTCCGCGACATGACGTGGGGCCAGGGTCGAGGGCGAGGTCCAAGGCACCTGACCTCGCGTCTGTACTCCGCAGTGTACCTGGTCGAAGGCGTGCGGTTCTGTATCAAATGTACCTGGTGTAGTGTGCACACGTACAGGCCCAAACCCGCTCCCGAAACCCGAACCAGCGGGCCCAGACGAGAAGACTTCCTATTCTGGGTGCGGCTGGCAGGGCAGGCTGGTGGCAGTGGGTCCTCGGGCGACGCAGCTTCCTCATCCCGGAATCGCTGCGATTGGAGGAGCAGGAGATCGCGATGCATATGATAGATCGGAAGCTTGGCGGGCGAAGGGACCTTTGTTTTCTAGAAGCAAAAGCATCGGACATAGGTCTTAGCGACTAGCGGTAACCCAGGGCCCCACGGGGCTAAGCCTAATGGCTGGTAGCTTTGCGATGCGATATTGCGAACATCTACGCAGTAGTTACATAGTAGTTGGATGTGGCGGGTAGGAGCCTGCCCCGACCAATATCGGTCACAACAGCATCATGGTTCCTTGTTCACGAGCCATGGCTTGGGAATAAGCAGCACATGGTACAGTGCGATCCATTGTTGCTGATGATTGTTGCCATTACCGTTCACGTCGCCATGTATGGGTTAGGCTGAAGAAAAAGGCGTGTGTCGAATCAGCACAGCAAGGGCCCTTCTGTGAGGAGGGTGGGCCCAGTCCCCCCATCTGTCAGTCGGGCAGCCAGGGCTTCTTCAGCAAAGGTGCTTGCACAATATGCCGAGTCGCTGGGGGTTAAGCAAGGACAGCATCTAGAGCGAGGCTGTAGAGGTGGAATGTGATGTAATTTGGTAGAAGCACAAGGTGTTACAACTAGCGAGATTGTAGGGACTGGTTTGATGGGCTGTAGTGAGACTCGGGCAAACCAGTCCTGTGGCTGGCATTCTAATGCCAACAAGTCGTAAGTGCACAAGCCATATTGGCTCGCGGGATATGTGAGCAACACAGCTTCAAAGCCGTCTAATAGCCGAGACGCCACAGCCCCGGGATTTAGCGGCTGCTCTGTGCTGTGGCCGTTGACACTCGGCAATTGGCAGGAGGGTGTCGCCAGGCAATAGGCTGGCGGTCATATTGTAAGGGCAGAAGTCGGGTTGCCGGGTCGGTGATGATGGAGAAATATCGGGATCGGTAGGCCCTTCGGCAGTACAGCCCCAGGACAAGAAACACCAAGGAGGGAGAATTGCCACGGTGCGTCGTGGACATTAGTAATGCACAGAAAGGCGCACGCGGAGGTTTGGCAGGACAAAGAGCAGGGACGGCCTGACAGATCGGCGAGTGGCGAATTTGTTGACACGGCGGAGATTGAAACACTGCTCTGGAGCACGAGCAGATTACCATGTCTGTTGGGATGGGATTGTGGAGAAATCCCATGGCGTGCGTGGTCAGCAGCTGGGGGACGGGCGGTCTGGCGCTGGGACCTGGCGCTGGGACCTGGCGCTGAGAGTGAGACTGGGCGAGACTGGCAAGACTGGCAAGACTGGCACACTGACCCAACCGACAGGCTGGCAGGCTGGGCTGACTGGCTTGACGGGCTGACGAGGGTAGCAAGGTAGACACCAGAGCGGTCCAGCCCAGCCTGTCTATCGTGCCGATGTGCAGGACAGGCCAACCAGTGAAGGAGAGCCGTGCCAGACAATGGCCCCAGCCCAGCCAGGCCGACACTTGGACTGAAGCGGACTGGGCCAGTCTTGCTATGGTCCTAGGGAGTGCCAGGCAAGCCAGGCAGCCAGGGACGTGCTGTATGGCAGCAGGGCAGTTGAGGGTTGGAACTTGATAGTAGCGCCAAGGCAGAACTGACGTGGTGAGGGTGTAAGTCTGATGGGAATGTGAGGTAAAGGTGACTGACGGTGGACTCAGAAGCTGAGGTGCAGAGATGCGAAAGGGCGGGCGGGCGGGGAGGGCTGAAGAGGCAAAGGGATCTCGAAGGTCCCTAGCTGACCAGGGAGACGGAGCTGAAATCCCATCTCGCTGCGGACAGAAAATTGCAGAATGCTGTGCCAGCCCTGAACTGAGTGAATTGAGACCGAGACAGCTGCAGGGCAGACACATGAGGGGGATGAGACGAGATGAATAGGGTTTTGTGTTGCGTTTGTATAGAGTACATGGTGCCATGTGCGTGAATCAGCCGCAGCGCGTGTACAAGATACGGGGAGACGGAGCAGGCCCCAGATCTACCCAGGCAGTACCTGCCCGTTTGTGCTGGGCACGCTGGCCGGACAGTTTGTTCCGCCAGCTACAGAGGCCCCGTCTTCCGCAACGCTGGCGCTCCGCTCCGTCCCCAGACGTGCCGCCCGTCGACCCTGACGCTTTTGGCCTGGGCGATCAACAGCGAGCTGACGACGGACGGCCTGACTCTGTGTGCCTTTGCTCGTCACTGGTAGAATTATTCAGGCCATTCACGCCGTCCCGATCCAGGCAGACCAGCTGGGTGTCCAGTGCTAGAATTGACCATGCCCAATCGCCCAGCGCAGCGTAGTCCAGAGCCAGTGGCACCCGCTCAGCACCGCTCAGGCACAGGCACAGGCACAGGCACAGGCACAGGCACAGGCTTAAGCTCACACACAACAAGCACGGGGGGCGGGCAACGAACCGCCGGGCTGGGACTGGTCAACCCAACTGGTCCGTGCCAGAACCTCAAGTCAAAACAGCAAGCAGCAACAAAGCTTACTCGAACTCGACCATGCGCCAGAAATGCGGGGGTTTTGCTGCCCAACGAATAATCTGTTGGCCCTCTCCCTCTTGAGATATCTTCAGCGCCACTATGGAAGTAGGGTTGCTTGGCCCAGTCAGCCAGCACAATTAAAATCACAATCAATGTTCTGGAAAGGGATACATCATGCCCGGGCATCACCAGCCAGCCTTTGACGTTGGATTGAAGCTCCCCGCCGAACCGAGAGGCCCAACCTCCGTTGCACTCACACCTGCGATAACCTTATACTTGCCTTGTTGGTCTTGGTTGTGGCGGAGCTTGGGGGGGGGGTTGGACAACACCATGCTGCCATGTCGTCTCCCCTTCCCCCCCCCTCCTCCTCACATCCGGGGGCCGGATTCCCCAACTCTCACTCTCTTGCGCAGATGGTCCGTCATGTCGTGATAAAAAAAGAGTGCGCCAGGGTCACGCCAGCCCTGTTACAGGCAGGAGATCGTGGGCGTGGGCGTGGGCGTGGGCGTGGGCTTGGACCTGCATCTCACAATGAGGCTTGTACGTCTGTACTTTTCAAAAAATAAAAAAAAAATAGATAGACGGGTGAGAAACGAGCCGTAGGGGCGGTATCGCGCTCCCGTCGAGACTACCAGAACTACCTGACAGATAGCTGGGCCGGGAATCGTGTGCTAGCAGGTTCACCATGGCCTATCGTAGGGCCCCTGCAAATCGAGATCGATCTGCACAACCTCTCAACCGCCGTATCGGACCGGGATCGACAAAACTCAAGATCGAAAACACCACAGCTCCTCCACTTTCCCACTGGACCGCACTTCTGCATTGCTGCTGCACGCTGTCTGCACTCTGCACTCTGCGCTCTGCGCTGTGGAGGCTTGTGACGATTGGTACATGCCGCCGCGGTCCTGGTTATCGCCGGTCTAGGCCTGGACCTGGACCCCTGGTTCCAGCATCAAAGACACGGGGACGGTCACGCTGGCGATACTGCCGCAGCAGCTATGAGATGATGTGCTGATGCGAAAGACAGACAGACAGAGAGGTGCATTTCTTCCAGGCTTGCACCCGCCTGCAGAGACACACACTTGCACAGCATGGGCGGGCGTGGTGCCTTATCGGATCTTGCTTCTGTGACCCAGATGCCAGACAACACGGGTCACACAGCAGCTCGATAGTTGAGATGGTGGTGGGAGGGGGGGCCTGCTGCTGTGCTGGGAGTATACTTCCCGATATGGTTAGCACCGACAGCAAAGGCCGAAGGACAAGAGCGAGGAGCAGGAGCGCGAGAGGAGACCCCTGCAAGGCAACGCTAACACTAACAGCAAACGCTCGGGTGAATGGACAGTGGGCCCATGGGCGTGCAGGGGCAGCTCGGGCTGGTAGGGGAACCGCAGCAACGAGGGACGGGAGTCAGTTCCCCCGCGCCCATGCTGCCTTTTCTGGACCGTGGGTAGCGTGCGGGCTTGGGGTTTGGCGAGGTGCGATCTGCTTGCTGTGTGTGTGTGTGTGTGTGTGTGTGTGTGTGTGTGTGTGTGTGTGGTACAGTGAGTGAGTGGTATTGGCTGGCATTGGCAATTGGTCTACGGATTCACTAGCTCAACTGCCAGTGCCCGTCCTTGTCCTTCTCCTCACTGTCGCCTCCTCCTTCTTCCTGCTCCTCAGTTATACAAACTCACCTCACCCAGTCACGGCTGCGCGAGTAACCCCCATTTACCTCGTCCTCCTCCTTGTTCTTTAACCCCCCCAACCCGCCACCGTACCCTAATCGTTGTCCATTCCTACGGATTCCGAGTTTCCAGGTCCTTTTACTTGTCGCATACACGAGCTGGGCATATAGCACAATAAACATATCCGTCAAAACTGTATCATTCGCATGCGTACCGGGCCATCCAACAGCTCACCACACACTTATCACTGCAACAGTATTTCGATCCCGCTACCATCGCATCTCATCGCTGCCTCCATCCGCAACCCGCTCAGAGTCTACAACCATCTCGGCTGAGATTGTCCCCTAGAAAACGTCAACATGCCTCCCAAGGGCTCCCGAATGTCCACCGGGAGTGCCGGCCCCAACGTCGGCGTCCCCAGGCAGGTGTGTACTGAACTGATATTCGAGTTCGAGGCCCTTCGCATCGTCTGATTGTGTTTTTAGAGCGAGAGAACAGCCTCGGAGAACAAGGAAAGGGCATACATTGCCGCATCCAGGAGAGGCGATCGTAGCCTCGAGGCCCGCGTCCAGTCCGCCTACGCTGCTTCCGAGATCCACAAGCAGCGCACTGGCAAGGCCCTCAAGGTTTCCGAGCAGATCGTCCTGAACGAGGAGATGTACGAGGAGGAGGATGACCTGCCCGCGAGGTACTCGGCACTGCTCAGCAACAACGATATTCTGGCCAGCATGCCCCGCTTCCAGGCCTATGCCATCGCAACTCTCGGCACGCGAGCCGCAGCGTACGACAGGTTTCCCAACCTCCAGAGGGACCTCCAAAGGGAGGCCGACGTCAATGCCCAGTTCGCTGAGTTCTTCGGTCCCCGTGGCTTTTCCACCCGCCCGGCTGGCGGCTTTCAGACCCACGCCTCTGGCGCCCAACAGGCCCAGTCTTCGCCACAGATGACCACCGCTCCCTTCTCGCCCACGACCCCCTCTCACCAGCCTGCATTCCACTACCCCAGCCCTCAGAACGCACTCGGGAGTCCCGTCGACAGCCATGTCGGCAGCCCAGCCACCGCCAATCCCATGGCCTCCAGCAGTGCATTCCCGTCTCCCAGCATGCAAATGTCCATGCACCAGAGGAGCATGTCCATGGGCCAGATGGACGCTCTGCAGATCAACACGAATGCTCAATCTAGGACATCGAGCATCTCACCCGTCATCGCCCCTCAGGCCGCTCAGCTGGCTGGCCAGCGCCGAAGCTTCGGCGAAGCCTTCCCTGAGACACAGTCGCCGGCTGCTTTCCGCCAGGTTTCAGGCATGCCTTCACCAGGAATGCCAGCCCCGATGGGAACCCCCCACCAGCAAAACATTCAGCGCCGCAAGTCATCGCAGACAGTACCAATGTCTCCTGGTTCGCTCCAGCCGGCCTACGGGACAGGATTCACCAGTGAGCTGCCAGGTAATCTGCGCGGTATGTTCCCCCAGGATACCGACTTCGCCGGGTTCTTTGCCGGCGGCCAGGCCTCAAACGCCAACCAGGCTCCTTTCCAACTTCAGCAGCACGGAGATTTGCGAGAGCTGCGTGCGAGGAGACAGTCCCGCGGTCGGAACACCCAGCAGAGCCCAGCGTCCAAGAAGGGGTCCCCGGTGACCACAAAGAGCGATGAGGAGTCAAAGTCAAATGTCAAGGTACAGAGTGCAGCGGACAAGACTCTGGTGAAGAATGAGAGCGCGGCAGAAGACCAGCCATCCTTTGGTGGTGACCCTCTACACCTCTACACCGGCAGCCAGTCTGTTGAAGCTGTCAAGCTCGAGACAAGTCTTTCGGATGACGCAGTCACACAGATCTCGGATGGTCTCGAAGGCAACAGCTTAGATGCAAATGATTTCCAACAATTCTATAACACGGATGACTTCACTACGGACTTCTTCAACAGCACATCTACGTACGACCAATTTGACTTCGACTCATACCTTCAGCTCCCCGCATCGCAGCCGGACATCGAGAATGACTGAATGGCATTGTGAGGACCAGCACATCACGTCGCCTTCTTTGCGACGCGGTGATATGTACGACCAGCCCCATCCACGACATGCCGCGGACTCGGGATCGCCCTTGACGCATTCCCGACACATCAGCCTGGACAAAATTCGGCCTGGGCGGCAACACCACTCCAGAACAAGAAATCTCAAAAACAAAGCAAAACCAAAATGTAACAGAAAAAAGGTCAAAAGCAAAAGGACCAGATGCATTCCGTTCTTCAATTTGCTTTGTGGAGTTTGGAAACTGTGCTTCGAAGATACCCTCGGGCTTCCCACTTGCGTCCATCGGCACATGCGGTCTTCCCCGCCTGGACCTCGCGCCAGGTGTGGCCTTCTACTTTTCCTTTGGTACTCATCTCGAAATCCGGCGTCATGGTGGACCCGAGACCCGATGAGGACTTACGAAACCTACGATATTTGCGTAATCTCAGCTGTTTGAGGCACCACGTGCTTCCGGCGGACTGTTTTATATCGAATCATCCCGAACTGGTGGCGAAGAAAACAGCATTCGAACCTTTTAGGGCATTCGAAAAAAGGGATGGCGTTTTATGATAAATGGGCATACAGCATTCGAACCTTTCAGGGTAGTCGAAACAGCATAGCGTTTATGATGATGCGAGGCAGGCATACAGCATTCGAGCCTATTAGGGAATTCGAACATGGCGTCTTTTCATGATTTTGGATAGGTATTTCTCGAGCAGTATCCCTCTGACGAGGAGAAAAGTCAGGCATCAGCGGTGTTGGGAAGTTATCTGTCAAAATATGTTTTGCTATTTTCCAACATAATCATCACAAGTTTACGCCTTGGGGGAGGGACGGGGAGAATCCACGGCACAGGAAAATTGGATAGGACTCTAACGCCTCCCTCACTTCCGATCAATTGAAACAACATTCTTTTTATCCACAGAGTCTCAGTTTGCGCCCGCGTGCGTATAGAGTGGACACCGTGTACGTGACAAAGTGCGACGACCCTCATTTGCACTCTTCGCGTCCACACTGGGATATGCTTCCCACCACACTGGTATTACCACATCGCCGCCGCGCCTTCGAAAATGACAAACCATCAGAGCAGTATTCTTGTGGCTAAGTTTGATTCCTAGGTAGGCATCTTTGTGATTACCTTCTGTAAGATGTTCCTCTACAGTACATTGTACCGTAGGAGGGAGTCCCGAAGGAAGGTGTCCTATGAGGATATCCTGTAGGAGCGTGCCCATAGTAGAGTGCCACGTAAGAGGTTACCCTATAGGGCAAGAAATACACCATGGCTTATGCGGCCACCCGAGCAGGGCTCGTAATGTCTAACGTAATGTCTAAGAAGACTGTCCATCCAACATGGCACGATGCCCAGAGGCAATGAAGTTCGAGGAGATTACGGGAAAAGGCAACGCAGGAGCGGGCATGGAGGATGGGGTTTGTATTCATGTATGCTAAAACTGACCATCAGATTCAGGTAGCTATTCCCATCTGCGAGGCTTGTCTTCCACTTGTTCTCCTCACAAGGCGTATACATACAAGCATGCATTTTCCGTGGTGATCCACCATGGACATCAGGGTGACAGTCGTTCTTGCTCACACGTTCGTCCAATTTGCTGACCAAACAAACGATCTATTCGCTGCAAGCTTAGAGCAGGGACTGCTCTGACGATCATTGACAGCTGTCTGTGCGCCATGCCGAGTGGGCCATCACGAGCCTTGCTGTCCGCACCGAGCCCGTTCGCCCATTCCGTCCCAAAACTTTGATGTCTCCCTCCTTTGACCTCGTTCCGGTGACTCAAAAGACCGCAGGGCTTGACAATGTCAGGCTCCGCCTCGCCCCCAAGGTCCGACATGCCGCAGCTGATCCGTCTTCTCCTACCAAGTCGTGACAAGAACATCGGATGGGTGACAGCAAGTCGAGTGGTCGCAGTCCGGTCGGTATGCTAGACCGCATCCGCTCAAAGAAGATCGACAGTGGCCTCTCAAGCTCATAGCCAGAACGTCCATCCACGACCGTCCAACGGAATGTGCACGTCTTTCCATGGGATTTGCACCCCGTCGGTGGTCTTCTTGGTAGTCGGTGCCTCGTTCTTGTTTCCTTGTCCCGGCTCCTGCTCTGGCGTCTTTGCAGAGCCATTGTCGTCACCGTCCCGGCCGTTGCCCTTTGGTCTGCCAGCGACTCCCCTATCGCTTCCGCTACCGCCGCCGTCGCTGTTGCCGACGCTGTTTGGCTTGTTGTCGTTTCCCGGCTTCCCTGTCCCCGAAGCAGAGCCTGCTGGTCGAGGGTTCGCTGCCATGCGCATGTTGGTCGAGTCGTATCCACTCCGTGGCATGACGCCGGCCGTGGGCCTCCGCCTGTGCGGGCCGTCTATGATGGGCGACGAGATGGCCACACTGGGATGAGCAATGAAGGGCGAGTGGGCAGAATTCTGGTTTTGACTTGTGCGCACTCTCTCGTCGATGTTCTTTCTGGCTTGAGACCGAACGATGGCCGTGGTGACCGGTCGCACCTTCGGAGAAGAGCTGGTGGTCATAAAAAGGAAGCTGGTGCCCCTGGCGAGTTTGTGTGCCATCATTGCGCGTTTGAAGGATTGCCGGGTTGTATGACTTCGTTACACAGTCTGCTCGGGTGCGTTTCTATGACACTTCGGATGTTGGTGGTCTCTGAAATGGTCGCTTGCTCAATGTGTGTTGGAGTTTGAGAGCGTTTGCGAGGTTCTTTTTGTTCCGGAACGGACAGTCTCTGTCAGAAATGTCTCGAAGCATGGGTTTTTAAAGCCCACAATTGAATCAATCTTGCGATTCAAATGTAACTTAGTGAACAGTTAGGCTACTCAGCCAGCCACTTTAATGAGGACCCGACTGGTTTTGGCTTTCACTTAGTAGCATACCAGCGTGCTAGGGCGCGACGAACCACAAGGCCGGGCCCAGGGAGCGAGCGATAACTTTTGTTCGTGACCAGCGGCTAGTGCTTGAAGCCCTGTGGTTGATGTTTTCAAATTGCTAGCCAGCTGATCTTCAGCTCTTGGGCAAGGACCGTAGACCAGGCATGTTTCCGTAACCCAGGCTTGGAGCCCAGGAACCACCGGTTGTTGGTGGCATCTTTTTCATCACAGACGGTCGGATATTGAGGTAGTAGTCTAGTTCGGCAGCTTTGCGATTGTCAGACGGACAAACTTGGCCAAGAAACACGATCAGAACAGGTGGAAATCCATGGGGGGGGGGGAGTGGAAAGTAGGAAATTATGGCATGTACACAGCCAGGTGGAAGCTGTCACGGGAACAACCATGATAGTCCTGGACACTATCGGTCCTCGAGCCAAGACGGATGAAATGCGGGAAGATAGCGTACCTGCGACGGTCCAGTCATTTTCCAGCAGCTTCCCAAAGTACTGGGCCTCAAGGCGACAGCGTCGAAGCGTCTCGGCTTCGAACAGCCTTCCAGAACTGACCAGGGCGGCCTCGACTTCAAGCTGCCAGAAGTCCGTCTTCCAACCCTCCCTCGCTTTTCCACCATAGAAAGCGGCACGCGGCGCATCTCCCTCGTGAGCATAGTAGCACGCCAACCGATGGTAACAGTTGGACCGGATATTCCGGTCGAGCATGTCCCAGGCTGCGAGCGGCAGCACCTCGAACTTTCCGTCACTGGTATTGCTGGCGCTGTCGATCGATTCCGGCGTTACGGGGCTGGAGGCTGAGCTGGGGGCGAGCTGATACTTGGTTCCAACACCTTCTATCAGCCTCTCGTTCCTCTCTGCAAAGTTGTCCGTGAAGTAATCATAGTTGAGCTGTGTCATCAATACCACGTCCTCCAAGTGCCTGGATGCGGTGTGTCCTTCGCCCCAATGTTTTTGTACCTCGCCCAAAAGGTGATCATAATCGTCACAGAGCGCCTTGACTTTCCGAGGTTCCTTAAAATGAGCGTGTCGTATGTGGTTCCTCCTCGCAAGGAGAGTGCTTCGGTCCCTAGGACCGCGTAGCTCGGACAGGAGGTCACACCAGAGGCCGGACGCGCAGCTGATGTAATGCCGTAGGAAAGCCGGGTTCGATTCGGCCAGGGCATGCAGGCTCGCAAAGCCGGCCCCGATGATCTTGTCGCGAAGGCCCAACGCCGTCAGCCTGTTGATGTGCGCCAGCAAGATGACAAAGATGTCGTGCCTCCCGTAGTGCAAAAACAAGTCAGGCAGGTCGATGAAGAAGAAATAGAAGGTCGACGAGTAGTCAGTCTGCAAGGCCTCCTCGACCTCGACAAAAGCCTGGCGGAGGATCTCGCCGCCGTTGAAGTGCTCATTCTTGACGAAGCTGTCCATTGCGATGCGGAACGAATCGTAGAAGGCATAATTATAGGCGGATATAAGGCCGGTACCAGGAGACCGTTGCCACTCGTGCTTGCGCGAGAAGAAGCTGTAGACGTGATTCCTAATGTCGGTGAGAACAGACTGCATGAAGCGAGTGCCATCATCGGCGTGGGCTACTTGGTAAGAAAGGACGCTTAGTTGGGGGTACTGCGGCCTGCGAATGACAGCGGCTGTCTGAGCTGCGGCTTCTTCGGCGGGCGGAGAGGCTTCTTGTGTGGCTTGAGATGACGGCTGGTCCTTCCTCTTGGGTGCCTTTGTGGGACGTTGGCGTTTGACCCTGTGACACGACTTGCCAGTGGACTTCTCGATAGCCTTGCCGGAAGACAGGTCACGTCGCATCCTGCGTCAAAGATATTAGTGTCGTCGGAGCTCGGGGCAAGGATGGCAGAGTGGGTCACCCGAACAGTACCTTTTGCAGTTATACTTGCTCCATGTCCACCGGGCAAACTGAGCCTTGTACATCCTGGGACTGAACACACGAGGGTAAGCTGGTCAGCCTGGGCCGTAGCATGGTGTCGGGTGGTTGAGCTGTGGTGGGGAGGTGGAGGAGCGACGATATTGAATATGAGCTGGCACGCAGGGGCGGAGGAGGCTCTGCTCACGTGGCATGAAAGTTGTATGTCCTCATTCTCTCGACAACCTCATTGAGGTTGAGGTTTTGGCCCATATACAGGTCCTTGATGACCTGTTTATGGGCCTCCCAGTCCAGGGGTGCGGGTGAGACGGCGGGAGGGTCCTGCAACGGCGGGCCATCCGAGGAGGACGAGGCTGAGGTGGGAGTTGTCCCATCGGGGGAGGGCGTGGACATGACAGGCCTCTCGGCCCAGGCGACATGATGGACCGGCTGCAAGGGCGGCAGGGCGGCCGAGCCCATGGCATTGACATATCCAGGACTACTTTCCATGTCGGCGGCTGGCTTGTCATGCGGCCATGAAAGGGGGCAGATGCGGCCTGTCTCGGCAGACGGAGATGCAGCCGTCAGTTGGTGAAGACACCGGAGGGCCTGCCCAGGCGGTGCCGGGGCACGGGAGCTCAGTGGGCGATGCTTTTGTTCGAGGTGGTGGTTGCAATTGTCGAGTGATATGCGATGCTCTCAGCGCCCAATGGAGTAGGTGAGAGGGTCTGTGAGTGCGCACGCAGGCTATGTGAGCGTGTGAGGGTGAGCGTGCGAGAGTGAGCGTGTGAGAGTTAGTGTGTGAGTGTGCGTGCGCGATGAGAAGGTCAGGGGCACGTCGCGTCGGAGGTCGCGGTATCCCGGAGCCCAGAGCAAGCTCGGGGGGCCATCAAAGGGCGGGGGACATGGTGATATGCAGCCGAATATACACAGTAGAGGTCTGTCTGGGCTGAGGGCAGCCGAGAGTCAAATGTGTTGGAGGCTGAGCGAGCACGGTGGCAGTGGAGTGAGTGCCTCTCTATTCCCTCGAAGTGTGGTCTTCTCTCTCGCTCTCGTCTCGCCGCCGGGAGTAGCGCAAGCTGCACGTTGCATTTAGCAGTTGATCTGGACCTAGCAGGCACGCCCAGGTGGACCAGGTAGAAAGACCCGTCCCGGCTATTGTAGTTGCTTGCGGTTGGTCCAGCTCGGTCCGCCCAGTCCAACTGGCCCTGGCGGTCCTGACGGTCCTAACCTCGACTACCCCCCCAAGCCCCTCCCCCCTGCACATACCGAGGCACCCGAGTGTGACAGCGTTTCCATAATTTCCCGCGAGGCGAGCAGCCCGCCTCATTCGGCAGGAGCCTTCGAGGGCCCCCAACAAGGCCCCATCGCACCTTACCAGGCTTACCTTCCAGCCTTCTTCCAAACCCCCCTTGCAAGGCACGCAACCCAGGCGTGGCAAGCTGGGCAAGGCGGCCTGACCCCTGTCCTGCTCTTGTCCCCCATGTGCCCCCCATGTGCTTCTCCCTCCTCCCCCCATGCGACCGACAGCCCCCTAAGCTGGGCCCCTGCCGTAAATCCGCCCACACTTTTTTGCAATGTCGTGCCCTGCGTGCGTGCAGTGTTACGCTCCACTGCAGACGCCACAGCACATGCCCATCTCGATATATTGCATATTGTATGTGTATTGTTATGCTGTGATTCGGTTTCGCCCGTTTCATTCCACTGTGGTCCCGCGCTGTCGGTAGCGAGGCACATCATCAGATCTCAAGATGTCTTGCTGCACCCTGTCGCCCTGTCACGGTATCTGGGCACACGCCCTTGAAATTTGGTTATTCTATTACAACAGATACCGCAATCAGGTTCGAGGCCTGGGTTTCAAACTCTATTCACTGGGTACGGAGACCTGCGGAGATGGCCGGTTTGACCTTCTCGGCTTCGGTCCCGACCTGCTCTCGAGCTGGGTATCAAATGTGAAGCATCCTTCACTTCCCTGGCGCTCTACCCAGGCATCATTGGCTACACTACCACTCCTCGGGTCTACTTCTCCCCCCCCCCCCTATTCTCCATCCTCGTCTTTACCAATCGACCTCTGCTGACCCGCCTTGTTCTTCTTGCCCTTCCCCTTCTTTTCCTTGTCAGCAACCCTGTTCCACAGCTTCTCCTCGGGCTTCACCTCGGGGTCGACCTCCTTCACGAACCGCACCCAGTCACTCCTCCTGAATTTCCACTGGTCGCCTTTCCACGTCCGCCACACGCTCCTGCCCGTCCAGCTCTCCCGCAGGCCCTTCTCGCCCGCCCCAAGCGTGGACATGATCCTCTCCTTGAGGTGGAACGGCACCACCGCGCCTTGTGTCTCCGGTCCGGCCGCCTTGGACGGGATCCCGACCACGGTGTTGACCACGTTATGCCCTATCTGCGAGTGCGCCAAGTCCATCACACTAGGTGTCAGCTTGGTCACCAGCGCCTTGTGGAAGTTGGGCACCTCTGCTGGGGACGACAGCGCCGTCTTGACCACAATCATGGACGGAGTCGTCGACGTTGACAGGTGCACGAGCTGAGCCGCGGAGAGCGACAGCATCGACTTTTGCACCGCTCTCGCTGGTGCGCCTGGAATGCTAACGAGGGCCGAGGCTAGCTGGCAGCCGTGTGACAGGGTGGCCGCCTTTTGCTTGTCGGTTTGCAGTGATGGCTGGAACTTCTTTGCTTGGTCGTCGTCTTTAGAGGCAGGTTCGTCGTCCAGACCGCAAAGTTTGGGGACCAGATTGAGCCCGTCACGGGAGCCGTACGCTGTGCACACAGCCTCTAACAACGCTTCGATCTCTTCGGTGGCCTGCCGCACCTGACACCGCTCGAAGAGGGCTTTCAACACGTTGTACCGTTTTGCCGCGACGACTTTTGGAATCTCCTGCACCATCTTCCGGGCAGACTCGGCGACGTCGTCCCTGCTCATACGGTTCAGCGCCTTGATTGCTGGATAGCAGGCTATGTCGTTTCGCAGGTACGTATGTATCCTCGGGCTGAAGAAGTTCGCGTTGAGGGCTTTGAAGATCTTGGCCGGCGCATGGGTGACAATCGTCTCCAAGAGCCTCGATCCGATCGGGTCGTACATCATCGAGTTGACAAAGTCCGAGGCCGGCGTGGAGTTATCGCTCAGGCTGTCAGGGGCGTCCGGTAGAAGCTTCAGAAGAAGTAGGCGGTCCCTCTTCTCCTTATCCTTGCCATTCATCGATATGTCCAGGTCCACCAATAACTGCAACACGGGATTGCCTGTTGGGTGCGTCGCCAGTACTCGGAGGGCGGTAGGGTCCATAGACGCAGTCGTGCTCTCCAGTATCATTTGGGTTGCCATAGTAAATGACTCTGGCACCACCCTGGTCTGCCCGGTCATCTCGTCTGTCTCGGCCCGTCCGCCCTGCACGGAGATGTGCTCCTTTCTCTTGCTCTGCAGCAGGGACTTGGTCGAGACCTGGTCCAGCGGTCGCCCTGATAGGACCACAAGTAGCACACGAAGGGCATGCGATCCAAACCTGTCAGACAGCAAGTAGGATAGATGAGCTTCGAGCTCGTCCAATGTGTACAGGAACAGACTCTCCATCGATGCCTTCGTTCCAGTCTGTTCGCCTTCGCCCTCGCCTTGGTTCTCTCCGTGCTCCTCCTCTTCAACAGTGCCGCTCAGCTCCCTAGTCACCACAGGTGCAGACTGTATGAACAATTTCTCACAACAGTGACTCGCGAATCGATGCGTCACCAGGGAGACGAAATGGTCAGCGAAGGCCTCGAACAGACGCTTCTTCTGCTTCGTATTGCTCAACAATATCAGCCTCTCCATCAGCCTCGAGCAGGACTGGCTGCTCGCGAGCTTCAGCTCCTTTCCCACTGCCTCGGTATATATGCTCTGGAGGAAGTATCCCCTGTCCTCGTCGGATTCGAAGTCGTTGGTCTCGAGCTTCTCGTCGGCGCTGCGAAAATATTCTTGCTCTTCGTCGGTCAGCATGCCAAAGAATTCACGCTCTGGCTCTGCTAATGGACCCCCAACACCACCACCGAGGTGTTGCGACTGTTCCGCGACACCACTGTAGCCCTCGACGTCGAGGGCAGCGCCGTCGCCGCCATCGGTCTCTGCCGCCTCGACGCGCTGGCGCTTTCTCTCTTGTTTTGTCTCGTCATTTTCGAGCTCGCGCTGTCGCTTCTTGGCCTTCTTTTCGTCGCGGATGAGTTGTCGTTTCGATTTCTTGTCTCGAGCCATGTTTGCAGTGCTGCTCGAATCTGCAATTGGTTGCGCAAGCTTAAGTGTCGGTGGTTGATGATTTTCGAAACTTTTTGGTCCTGGGGGGTGTTATCGTTATCGCTATCGTTATCACAACCCTGACCTCTTTTTTCGGGCGGGTGGGAAACCCGCAGAGGATGTCATCTAAGGAACCCCTTCTATCTGAACTTGTTGCTGCAGTCTAATGTGTATAAAGGTATCTACCCAGAGGTAAGTTCTCTATGCTCTCCTTGTCTCAACTGCCTCGTCGGAATGCGTTTCCTGACTTGTACGGTCGATCCAAACACGTCGTTCTATGCGATATCATGAGTCGATTTCACGACCGACTCCTTCCAAGGCCGTGATCAGCCCGTCCAGGGTTTCCCTCCGTGTCTGCACGTTAACCACGACCCTGAAGAAGCTCCCCTTGGGCACATCTTTCCTGGAACCGTTGAAGGCGGCGTAGTCGATCATAAAGCCCCGACCTCTCAACCTCCTGACCATCTCGGCTGTTCTACTCGTGTTTTCGTCTGCGACGTCTGAAGACTTATAGGTAAAACATACTTGCAGGCATGGCAAAGGCGTCTCCGTGACCAATGTAAAGCCCTCCCTCGTCTCGATCTGTGCAGCCAGGTATGCTGCCATGTCGAACGCGTGGTCAACCTGCCTCTCAAAGCCCCTGGGCCCGTAGTATACCCAGCTCAGGGCGAGCTTGAGGCTGTCGCCCCGCCGGCCACACTGCAGGGTCAGGTCCGCAAGGTCGTAAATATCCTCGCCGTCCGCGCCATCGCCGTGGAAGAGGTAGTCTGCGTCGGTCCTGTTGGCCTTGTGGAACACGCGCATGTCCGGCCCCAGCAGGAAGGAGCACGTAACAGGAGTGTTCATCATCTTATGTGGGTTCACCGTCACCGAATTGGCGAGGTGTGAGCCATTGAGCTTGTGGCGGTGCTGCGCGGAGAAGACGACGGGCCCGCCCCAGGAGGCGTCCACGTGCATCCAAAGCCCCTCGGCCCTGCAGATGGCAGAAATCTCTTCGAGCGGATCGTACGAGCCGAGGACAGTAGACCCAGCGGTAGCGTTCACGTAGAGAGGTGTAAAGCCCTGCTTGCGAGCCTGCTGGATCATGGCTGCGAGCCGCGCTGGGATCATCCTCCCGGCCCTGTCCACTGGTACCAACCAGACATTGCTCTTGCCTATCCCGCACGTCATCGCAGCCTTCTCAACCGAGTAGTGGCCATGCTCACTGGTGAAGACGACAAACTCATACACGCCATTGCCGCAAGCCTTGGTGTTTGGGTAGAGCGTAGACCGGGCGATAACAAGGGATGTCATGTTCGACGCGCTGCCTCCGGAGATGGTGACGCCACCAGCGTGGGGGCCCTCGAAGCCGAACAGCCCGGCCAGTTTCTTAGCAGTGAGCTTCTCAATGATCGTCAGAGCGGGTGAGACGGAGTAGACGTGGAGATTCGTGTTCAGCGCAGCCAAGAGCATCTCGGTGACGACGCCGACTGCGTTGGTTGAGCTGTACAACTTGTCGAGGAAGCCCTGGTCCCAGGTGTTGACGCTGAATCTGAGGATCTGCGAGATGGCAGCGGTAAGGCCATCCTTTCCAAGGCCCTCGTCCGAGGGCAGAATATCACGTAGGTGCTGGTGGAGGTCCTTGGCGGGGACCAGGTCGCCGCTGATGAGGGCGTTGGCAGGTCGTGATGCCGCCTGGGTGTCCCCTCCGGCGGCCCTGATCTGCGTATTGTTGTCTGCCTCCCTGACGAAGGGTACTATGAGGGATTTCACCGCATCGATGAGCTGCGATGTGTCAGCGATAGATTTTCAGCGGGTTGGTAGGTGGTGTGACTTGAGAAGTCTTGCTCACCTCGGCAACCTCGTCTGCTCTGCCCGCCCAAGAGGGGGCCTGCTGGCTGCTCCAATCCATCTCAAAAGTGCCGAGAAGCCTTTGTGGTTCACAGCTTTTGGGAATCAACGATCAGGATTGAATGATTTCTCAATCGAGCTACAAATCCTGCTCGTCTGGCCGGCAAGGATGACAACGAATGACGGGTCAGGTCCTGTATCGGAGGCGAGTTTGGCGTCTAGCCTCTCCCATGAGGATTTTCCGAGGGCAGCAATTGTTACAGCACATCATACTGGGGACCAAGTTCAAAACACAAGGGACCAAATGCATTGAGAATCCACTTTCTACACCAAAAATTCCTAGAGCCGTACGTAGTCTCTGGCTGTCCAGGAATGGTAGTCTCAGGTCCGAAAAGGCCTGGGTGGAACAGCTTGAATGCCATCATCTCGCTGGCAGGGGCGGGTTATCCCCTAACCCTGAAGATGACCGCCCCCACCCACAGCTAAAGGGAGAGACACCAGGAATGGGCGCTCGCCACCACAGCAATGCTTCGCTGGGTCCAAACGAAACCATCAATTGAACCATCACTCTCGCAAATTGACTACCAGAGGTGCCGTGGGTGGGTTCTCACTTTGTGCTTCTTGGGATTCAGGAGGTGACCGGTCAGTGAACGGTCAAGTGCTCGAATACGCCACAAGGAGACAGCAATGGCGGTACTGTTTGGAAACAGTCGCGAGCAGTCGATATGGGACGAACTTCTGCCACTTAGGTTGCCCCGTCGATGTGCTACTGCATGGTGTAGCCCGTCTAGATGAACCACCACGCACGTCGAAGGGGATTGTTTCACGCTAGAGTGGCAGAACAGGGTGGGGACACTGCGTGCAGTCAGGGCAGTCTGGATATAGTGTACATATGCAATTGGAATGGGCTAGGTGGTAGACTATTTCCAGGCAGGACAAGCTTAACGGCCGCTAATAGGGGACAGACTCCAGCATTGGTCAAGTGTTTGCGGGCGTGGCGTAGGCGGCTCGACGGTCCCCTGGCCACACGTGGTAACGACGTGGCTCCTCCAAGGTTGTGCGGAGGGCTGATCCCATCACCAAGATGGGATCGCGCCGAGTAGCGTGTACTAATAAAGGGGAATGGAGTCGTGTCGAGGAGCCCGACCGTCGATCCCGTGCCCCATGCAAGCAGGATGGGCCCGGAGCCTTATATTTGATACATACTGCAGAGCCGTCCAGAAATGAAAAAAAAATTAGGAATCGGGAAACCCCAACCCAAAATAGGGGTAACAGAATCTGCACACTTCTCACACTTTGTCCCGCAGGCCCTGCCACTCAGGCACTCAGGGCGGGCGCGCATGCGCATACGCATACGCATGGCATTGCCTGTTTGTTGCAGGTGGGAGCTAGGGTGCAGCGAAGGCAGAGTGCCAACAAATCGGAATGGGACGGATGAGGTTGAGACGACGGGCGACCAGAGGTTGGCTCGTCTGCAAAAAAGAGGCACGCGCCAATGGCATATCATACAGTAGTATCATCACACATGCACCCTCACCACCGCAGGCGGGCGATGAGGCCATGAGGCCATGCCGATAGCGAACCAACCAGGGGAACTAATCAAGGTTCACCAATTGGAAGGTTACAGAGTGACCGTGTCATCAGGAGGGAACGGACATTGTACGATGGACCATGGGCGAATAGACGACTCATCGACGGCCAAAAATACAACGGAGAAAAAAAATCAGTTTGCACGCCCACGGAGGGAGGACAGGAGGTGTTGGGCAAACCCCAAATTGATCGTATCATTCCACGGCAGTCCTGTGCTATTTTGCGTGTTGCAGGGACAGCCCCGTGGACTCTGTTGAGTCCGTGGGTGAGGGGCGAGGTGGTGGGGCCAAGGGGTGGTGGATAGATAGATGGGTGGGAGAGAACGGGGTGAAGGAGGAGAGGAGCACGGATGAGAAGTGTCGGCCGATGCCATGTCCAGCCAGCCCTCTCTGGCCAGGTCTGCATCTTTTCTGGTTGTTATTGGACTGCAGCGTGGTAGTTCATCACACGCATGACCCGGGCCACAGACTACCTGACTACCTGGAGGTTACACCGGGCTAGTATGTATGTGGGAGCAAGTGTTGGTCGGACCATGCTTGCAATCTTTGACGGGCTGCAAGAGACGAGGTGCAGACACGGAGACACAAGATTGCCATTTGACACCTCGAGATCTGCTCTGGTACCGCACATCCACTCACATCCACCCGCAGTCCACCCATCCCCCCCCCTGCGACCGGTGCACGAGCATATTTCCCGTTTGGGGCCTGTCATATCTCGGGGAAGGCACCAGAGTGGGTAATCAATCCAAATGTGCTGCTGCTGCAGTGCACAATTAATCTAACGAGACGAAAAGAACAGCTAGATCTAGATACAAGTGAGCGTTTCTTCTTTCCAGTCCCCTCGCCTCAGACCTGCCCCGACACCCTATCCCATCCTGCCATGCCCAGCTCTGCACAGCTCGAGCACAACTAGCCTGTAGCTGCTGCTGCTGCTGCTGCCCTTCGACCACCGGCGCACTTGTCTCGCCTCTTCTTCTTGTTATTAATTATTGTTGCCGTTGTGGTCATTATCAAATTATTAGTATTATTAGATCTGCCTAGGTGGTACACCACCCTACCACATCCGAACACACACTAGTCGATCGATTGCCTTCTGCGCTACCTTCCTTCGCTTCTCCTCATTCACCTCTTATTACTTGGAGCACTCGTCGTCGGCCCCACCCCGCAGCAAGACAACAGAGCCAGAGACATACACGCACACAAACACAGAGAGCTTGCAACTCGGGACTTCCTGCCTTGCCTCATCGCGACCCAAGCTTCATCAGTTTCAACAAGTCCCAATCGCATCTCCTGCCCGACATCCACAGACCCCCCACGGCCATCAATTGTCTTCCCCGTTTCAACGCGACGCCCATTGCTTTTTTCGTCCGACCATCCTTCGAACCGCCCTTTTTCTCGATACCCACCGATCGCTCGCCTCCTCCTGAAGCTTGGAACACTCCTCGGCCCGGTGTCGAACCAGACAATTCTACCTGCAGCGAGCAGACCAACAAGACAATCTCCCCTCCCCCCCTCTGGGTCAGATCACATTTATCAACTACGCCTCCTGCGCACGTCTTTCCTGCCGGTCGAATGCCATCTCGCTTTGGTGCTTGAACCCGATCCTGTCCCCTCAACACCACAAAACCCCCACATAGCCAACATCCCCCGACATCGACGGCAATCTGGCGGCAAACGAGCTCTTCTCCATCTCGCGCAAGCACTCCATCCTGGTCCCGACGACCCCCTCCTCCTCGTCGCATAACCAGCCCTTCTACCTCTCCCACCGCTCCACCCTCACGCCCCCCGCCCCTGCCGCTTCCGCCGCCGCCGCCGCCTCGCCCAACCTCTCACACTCGCCACTGCGCAAGATGCCCTCCTCAGCAAGCTCCGCGAACCGCCCGCGGGCGGCCTCGCAGAACACGACGCACGCCCACCAGCAGGCTACTCAGAACCAACCCCCGATCCCAATCTCCATAACCATCTGCGGCGACGGCGGCTGCGGCAAGAGCTCCATTACCCTGCGCCTGGTGCGGTCGCAGTGGACCTCCGAGTACGATCCAACCATTGAGGACAGCTACAGCATCACCCGCCGCATCGATGGCGCCATATACCACCTGCACCTGACCGACACCGCCGGCCAGGAGGAGTACCGCGGCATGTGGGCCACCTCCAACCTGGGCGCCGACGCCTTCCTCATGGTCTACGACATCACCGTCAAGGACTCGCTCGACTCGCTGGGCTACTTCAACGACCTGATCGACATGGAGGCCGAGACGCGCATGGACAACGCCCAGCGCGCCCGCAAGGCCGGCGTAAGCCCCGCCGCCGAGTACGGCAGCAGCTCCTCGGCCAAGACGGTCCCCCCCGTCAAGATCGTCGCCGGCAACAAGTGTGACCTGCAGGAGAGCAGGCAGGTCAGCGCCGCCACGGGGCTGGACTGGGCCCGCCGGCGCGGCTGCGGCTTCATGGAGACCAGCGCCCGGCTCGAGGTCAACATCGAGGAGACCTTCGCCCTTATCGTGCGGAGGGTCGTCGAGGCCCGCCGCCTGGCGGAGATGGGCGTCTCGGGCGCTGGGGCAGCCGGTGCGGGGCAGTTGGACAGACGGGGCGCTACTAAGCCCCTCAGCCCGCTCCCAAGAAGCGATGGGAACAGCGAGAAGCCGGACGACGGCGCCACGGCGGACGAGGACGAGAGGAGGTCGGGGGGTGGGTTCTGGAGGAAGCTCAGGTGTTGGTGATTGGGGCGGGAGAGACAGTGGAGGAGGACGAGGAGGAGCCAAAGAGAGTGCGAGCCAAGAGCGGGAGACGGGAGAGGACGATGAGCGATCCGTTGTGGTGTGGGCGATACGCCAAAAAAATTGTGGGTGTGTTTAATTCTGGTTTGGCCCGGCTGGGCTGGTTCTCAAATGGGTTGTTTTCGCACTTGGCCTGGGTTTTGTATCCCCTACACGGCCAAAGCCCGCTCGATCTCGTCCTGGTCGATTCGTTTATTTTCCATCATTGGTTTACCCCGTTTCCTTTGTCTGTATACGTGTTTATGCACACTTTGCTCTGGAGGGTTGTTTCTTACCATATCCCCCTCCCTTTCCTTGAAGCCATTATATCCCCCGGTTTTGTGGCCAGGCGTTTCGGACGGTCAGGCGCAGCAAAGGTTGTTCGCTGAGCTGAGTGAGGTACGGCTCACAGCTCCCTGGCATACTTGGATTGACTGTTGCTTGTTATGTTTTTTCTGCGTCTTGAGGGTTTGCCTGAGGGTGAAGTATTGGCCATATAAATGAGCCGGTGATGAGTGTACTCGTGTCAATAGATTTCCGGCTCGGGCTTTCATACGCGAACGCTGTCACATCATGACCAAATTTTGAACATCTGAGTGCTGAACCGCCCCCGAGACCGTTGCATCTATTCAACTCACGTCTTGACATACCGGAAAAGGGAAGAGCCACTTCTATCCATTAACCTTGGGCCCAATATTGTCCCCTGCCCAGCCTGACTGGCTTGCCGTAAATGTACCGAGACGCCCTGAGAAGAAATACCCTTTACCAAGTTTAAACCCACCCCCGTTTCAATTACGCCGTCTCCAGGACCCTCGCAGATAGTGCAAAATCTATGCCCCATCTCTCACCTACTTCCGAATCGAGTGCTGGTCCGCCCAATCCCTCCACGCCTTGTATTCGTCATAGACGAGCTGCTCCTTGTCACCACGGTACCTGACGACCTTCATAGATCCAGCATCAGCAACCTCCCTCCAACGGTCACGCCTGCCCTCCCAGCCGGCCTTGCGCATGAGGCTCACGAGAGTCTGCTCCTTGGTCCAGCCCTGCTCGGTGGCGACGTCGGGCAGGTAGGTGGCGCCGTGGCGGCGGCCATCCCACTGGAAGGAGATGCGGATGCCGTGGGTGCCCAGCTCCCAGTCGAGGATGTCATCCGCATCCTCAAAGTCGGTCAGCAGCGTCACGGCGACCTGCAGAGAGGGCAGCTCGCGCGCCGACACGCGGCTGAAGCGGCTGTCGTGGAGCGCGGCGATGACCGCGTACGAGGACAGGCCGTCGGCCAGGGGCTGGGCCTCGAAGGTCCCGATGCAGCCGCGCAGGTGGTACTCGCCGCCGCTGCCCGCCGCCTTGTTCCAGGTCACGAAGAGCGGGTACTCGGCGTCCGGGTCCGTCACGGGCTCGGGGGCGCCGCCGGCCACGGAGGTCGCCGAGGTGTCCGCCGACAGGGATGTGGAGCTGGAGCTGCCGGAGGCGGACTCGGGGGACTGGAGGGAGGAGGATGAGGACGTGCTGGAGGAGCTGGAGCTCCCGACCAGGCGGCGGAGGGCGGGGAGCTTCTTGGCGGGCTTGCTGGGCTTGTCGTCGGAGGCGACGGAGGCGGCGTAATCGGCGTAGGAGGACTGGACATCGTCCAGGACCATGGCCTTGCGGTCCTCGAGTTTGGCAGCGAGGGACTCGAAGCAGAAGAGGCAGTGCTCGACGGTGGCCATGGTTGCTGCGGTGGATGTTTTGGTTGTCTGTGTACTTGGTCAAAAAGAAAGACGGAAGTTCAGTGACAGACTGGAGATGGGAGAGGATGACCAGGAGAGGGAGAGGGCGGGGAGGGTGGAGGGCGCCGTCGAGCAGCTTGTGAGAGGTGTGGGGGGAGAGAGTGAGGCGGAGGGGCGTGGGGAAGAGGAGTTGCAGCGGTGCCTGTCCTAGGAGCTGTATGTGGTGTGGTCTAAGTAGCAGTAGTGACAGCGAGTGAGACGAGTTACGTTAGGTTCAGCTAGAGGAGGGGTTACCGCGTGAGAGTGCCTTGGACTACCCAAGGTTGTACTGTGTACTGGCCGAGCCGCGGGGTGCCCATTGCTCGCCTGTCCGCCTGTCCGCCTATCCACCTGGTGGCCTGGTGGCCTGGTCAGCTAGCTTTTATTACGGCCGTAGTGTGCAACGCAAGCGCCAGGCCCGTCGGCAAGAGGTACGTCAGAATCCCTGGAAGCTTCCGGGAGGCTCCACCCCCGCCATTGGAGCTGGGCGTTAGCTTGGTTTTGTCCCGGCTCAGGAACAGACAAGACCCCCCTGGCCGGTCGAAGCTGGCCGGAGCCACAGCAAAGCCACAGGAAAGCAAGCCACCGCCAACAGAGACGAAATGTCGTGAGATTGAGTCAGGACAGGGGCCCATCAGCTTATTGGTCGATTGGAGTTCCTCTGAGTTGTTTATATTCTCACGACGCACCTTTGATCCATCTCACATATTCTGGTCTAATTCGAAATTTACGAAGAGGTGTCCAGTGAAGAAGTAAATCTCCCTATTAGACTGCACTGGCACATTTAGTCTCCCCCCCCCCTGGCTCTCTCCCCGCTCACCCTCTCGACACATTTCAGCCTCACAACAAATATGGCTGACTCAACACCATCCAACGCACCGGTCTCGGTGGCCAGCCATGTTGAGCAAGTATGGGCCACGAAGATCACCACCTCCCAGCCATACAACATCCTCATCCCGACCATCAAGCTGGTCTCGGCCACCTCTGACGGCCGCGTTGTTGGCCAAATGGTCCTTGAGGACAAGCATGTCAACTCGCTCGGTGGCATTCATGGCACCACCTCTGCCGCTATTGTGGACTTCACCGCCGGCATGTCCATCGTTGCAAAGAGTGGCGGCCAGAAGACGGGCGTCTCGACAGACATCCACATCTCCTATGTAGCCAGTGCCAAGGTCGGCGACACAGTCGAGGTCGAGTGCTGGCTCAACAAGCTGGGCAGGAACCTGGCCTACACGAGCATGGAGATCAGGAAAGTCGTCAAGGCAGGGGAGGACAAGAAGGTCTTGGTCACCGGTAGCCATACCAAGTATGTTGCTTGAGACTACTCGGCTGCGACCTCGATTAAGTCCGAACCTTCCAAGGATCGAGGGTGTGATCTGGTTGTCCCTCTGAGCAAACCGAGAGCAAACTGTGAGTAGGGTCTCGCCTGGTTGATTTCTCACTCTAGACACATAATTGGACCCCTTGATCGGCTGACCTGCTTCATACCAGGGATATCGACGAATCGAGTAATGCTGACGCCACAACAGCTCAGCGCAATATTCAGCGATTTCCATTATCAATTGATCGAATCCAGATACGCCTCCCCATCCCTCTTTCCAAAATGATGCTCAGGGTCCCAAAATTCCCAGTCCAACACGCCACAACGCCATACCCCAACCCGTAGCCCCCATCACATAACCATATACCTAGGCCTCGTACGCGGCACCGAGCTTCTCGTTGAAGTGGGTATCAATGAAAGGCACTACCTCATCGTCCCCAAAGTCAGCCGTCGCAAGAGCCTCCTGACTCGCGGTCGGGAGGCTGTCCCACGCAACCAAAGGCACATCAACAACGAAGAGGCTCTCCTGTTGGCCCTTGAGCGTGTCGTAATACAGCTCGTGGACGTTGGGCCAGTTAGAATCATAGTAGAAGAGCGGGGCAGCCCCGTCGAGCGCCGGGGTGATGCTGTGCTCATAGGACGACTTCTGGGAGATGGACGTCCCTAGAAGTGATGCCTTTTCGCTATCATCTGAGAGCCACACTACGGCGTTGTTCCAGTTATGTCGGTGGCCGAGGTGGGCTGACGGCTCTGTCTTAGGCATGTACCATGCGTACATGATGGCAAACCTGTCCCTGAAGGTCGCTGCCCTCGCGTAGACCTGGCCACGGCTGGTCTCGCAATTACCAGACGGATTGCCGGTTGGCTTCAGACCATCACTGCAACAAAGCACATGTTAGACGAGTGCTGATTTCTGGGGTAGTCTTGGCAACCCTTGTGGATCTTGGGACAGCAGCTTGCCCAATGTTGCCCATGGAGTCGACCGCCGGGAACGGGACGCAGCCGTCGGCAACCCGGAGGTGCGGGGCGTATTTGGTAATCAGCTTGCCAACTGCGCTGTCGGGCACGGTCTCGGGGAATGAAGCCACAGCGTCGTGGTCGATGATTTGGCGGATTGTGAGCTTGGCCGGTGCGGCAAAGGCGGACCCAGCCATGACAGCGAGGCCAAAAAGAGCAGTGCGGACAGACATTGTGAAGGAGTTTTGATGTTACTGATGCTCGTAAATAGGACGCGGTGCTTCTTGTAAATACGGATGGTGATATGAAGTTGAATTAGTCTGATAATATGAGAGTAAAATGAAAGATGATGAAGTTGGAATGAATGAGTGTGATGGTTTTGTTGGCGATGTAGCGAATAAACTCATCATTCAGCACCTTCACCATCGCTTGGTCTTATAAACTCGACAGGGAAAAGTCTATACACATCAAGATCTCGCTACATCCCCAGTTTTACCATGTACTGATGGTAAACGAAATGATGTTTCTCAAGATAGTCACCCCCTAACCACAGACCCTCCAGCCGTCCACAACTCACGGTCGCCTTGTCAGTTGTCCCCAAAACAAGTGGAACTACGGCAAGGCTGTGGTGGCCTATTAATAGTCCAAAATCCGGGCGGCCGACCGAAAACAGATCTTCCGGGCCGGGGCCTTCCCCATGTCATGAGTCGTTGCTCTCCCGAAGGTGGATGAAGATTCAGCCAACAGGCCTTTGATATCGATAATTCTCTCCTTGTCTCGTCGATACCGATGGTGTGTATTCAATTTAGTAAATGAGAAGATTTGCTTCAATATTATGCGCCTCGGGGCTTGTCTTTCGAACGCCCACAGGTATCGTGTTGATCAAAAGTCGCCATGCTCAAGAACGCCCAGTGCGGATTTCCGCTTGTACTTGAGGTAGACCAATTTGGAGTCTTGGATACAGGCTCCATGATTTGAAAAATCTAGGCTGAGACCTGGAATCCATCTCTCTCTAGTAATCCGAACCATTCGATTTATCACTTGTGTCTTGACATGAGGGATGAGGAATATCGGGATACAAGTCTTTCCAGCGACCCAATCTGTCCAGTACTAGCTACAAGAGACGCCTTCTATTTGTTGGCCGAGAAGTCGTTCTACGACAACTCTGGTACACATTGAAATTCCTCGTGAGACCAAGCCAGACCTCTAGAAGATGTCTACTCAGATCTCTTCGCGGTTTCAGCAACACCATTGCTGTGTTGAGCCGCCTTCTCTCCCACGTCACCTGAAGTAGCCACAGCCGCGGCATGCTCATGCCTGAGAGAAGGCTTCCGGTACGCGCGGGGGTCCTCCATCCATGGTTCCAACTCTTGGACGGCGCGGCGGGGCTCCGCACGGAAGTCCTTGAAATACTGTTGCAGAAGGGCCGGACTGAACTCGCCTCCGCGGATGCGCTCCGCAAACTCAGCCGCCAGCGGTGGAATGTCGCTGTCCTCCCACTCTTCCATCTCCGGGTGCCGTGCCACGGCCTCTCGTGACATATGATGGCCCCAGCGGGCGCCTGTGTAAGCGTTTGAGAACATCTCGCCCGCCTGCTGCTTGGTTGCGTACGTAAAGGTCACGATACGGTCAGCTCGCCCTGTTCGGATCAATGCCTCGTCAAGATTCTCGATGTGGTTTGTTGTCATGATTAGGATGCGCCCTATATATATAACCTCATGAGCAATGTTCCTCTATTTGAAAAAGCGTTGCCAGTGTTTCAAGCTCACCGCAAAGCAGTGCTTCTGGAGAAGTGGAAAGTAGACTGGCTTACCTTCCGATGCTGCAACTCCATCGATGGCGTTGAGGAGGCCGCTCAGAGTCACCGTGTTGCCGCGCCTCTCACCCGCACGCTTGCCCCTGCGACCTGTCGGCAATGGTAGCAGTGGCATTCCTTCCTCGTCTAAGTCTACTGGCGGAGGTACGGTGGCGCTATCCTCGATGCTACCATTCGACTCTGCCAATTTCCGTGATAGTGGCTGAGTCGCGTCCACGTCCTCGAGAAGGACAATACAGTGGCGGGGAACGCTGGAAAACAGCGACTCTATGTCGTTATCACTGAGTCCCGGAGCGGAAAGATTGATCATATAGACAGGGAGGCCGAAGTTGCTGGCAAGGGCGAAGGCGAGAGACGATTTGCCCGTGCCAGGAGGGCCACTGAATAGATAGCCCAGGCGACTGCATCCACGCGTTAGTATGGCTGTCCAAAATCGCATCCCTTCTTCAATATTGTCTTTGAGAAGAGCCAACACTCACAGAGGCAATCCTTTCTCCTTGTGCCACATAACTCCAGAGCGCGAGAGGAAGTTGATGATGTCATCGACGACTGTGTCTTTCTGCTGCTGGTTCAAGATAACAGTGCTCAAGGGCCGCCGGAGACGTGATTGAGATCGGTTCCAGAAAGGCGTGTTACCGAAGGCATGCGGGTGCTGCACTGGACTCCAGATGAGCGTCTTGCCACAATTTTCAGCGGCGTCCTCTTTTAAGATTGTCAGGAGCAAATCTTTTAGCGGTGCTTTGGGTTTGGTTAGTAAAGTTCGGTGTACCCATCGCCATCACGCTGAGTATAGCCAGACTCCGGCCACGAGAAAGAATGCAAGACCCACCTGTGCTTCGGTTCCAGCTGAAGCAGTAGATATCCAGCCAGTTATCTGGCGCCTCCTTCCCGTGGTACTCCAGCCTTTTGTCCTTGCGCTCATACATCCAAAAGTATGCACCTTTGTGCCAGAATCGGACCTGGCCAATCTCGGGGCGGAAAGTCGGTGGCTAAGACGATATCAGCTCGTCCATCCCGGGTGCAAGTCAGCCACTACGTTAACATACAATCTCATTCACCATTCTTTCGATATCAATAGTGTCTTCTGTATCCGAGACTTCCACCTTGTCATCGCTTCGGTCCATAATCTTAACGGTTGTGGCGGACTGGAACTTGGGATTCTTGGTGATCCAGCTCAATACCTGATCATGGATATTACTGTGTTCTGAGAGGGAGCATTTTGTGTAGAAGGTGCTCATCACGATGCGCCAAACACTATTCCAGGCCAGGCGCAGAAAGTGGGCAGCTGTAAGCGAGCCTAGTACGCCCAGAAAAGAGAGACCAGTCCGCGTCCCTAACAGCGCGTGGAGCAGCTTCTCCGAGTCCAGCCCGTCGATGAGCCTTTCCACCGCGGGGAAGTAGGCCACGATCCTCCTCCAATTCATCATCAGGATTGGGCCGATGGCCACTGAGGATATACCTCCTAGGGATTGAAATACGTCCATAGCTGCCGTCCAGGGAGATCAGGTAACTTTCGTGTCGCTCTCAAACAGGTGTGAAGTCGGACTGGAGAAGACAGCAATCCGTGATGACAGGCCAGGCAAATGCAGACGACAAGCATACAAGCTTCAGAGCCTAGAAATAAAACCGGAAAGAAGAAAAGGAGAAAAGACATCGTAACTTCTCGAGGCTGTCGGCGGTAGTGCTGATTCTGGTCATGGGTTGTACATTATTTGCCCGTTGTTAGGCAGACACAAGGCAACACTGGTGGCTCTGCTACTGCGGTCTTGCATTACGCGCGCATCTGCCGTACAACTGCACATGTGAGCAGCTGCAATTAAGCGCTGCAGCCTCCAAACAACATCCCTATGCATATGCGCGACCTATCGACCTTCTCTGGGGTTAAGTGGTCGGACCGTATCACACTAGGCTTATTTAGGCGGCTGGCAAACTTGTCCGCTTTTGGTAAGTTTGCTCACGTACAGTAAGCATATTGGATTCTGTCGAGTTGTGTAGACGCCGTAAAAGCTTTGAGGACCAACGCCTATCTTCAGTGAGGGAGCCTTGTGTGTGCGTCTGTCCTCACCGAGTTTCCTTTTGAATGACTGAGTGCTGACGGGGGTTTTGCTGTCTGTAATCGTCCCAAATGCTATCAAGGTAATACCGTACAGTTTCATTGGCGACCCTCATATTGTGTGGCTGCCGTATCGGGAGTACATTCGAAGGGTAACTCTCGTGTGTCAAGAGCTCTGCAGATTGACGCAGTGTTCTCATGTGACAGCTTCGGCACCTGCAGACATGGGATGCCACACTGCAGTCCGATTCTTGTCTTGTCCTGTTGCCACAGTTGCCCGATATGATGGAACAAGATCGAATTTCGGGTTGGGTGGCCCTCCCAACTTCCAAAAGCATTACAAGGACTTCTGCAGCAGTAAATGATTTCGAATGTCACAGACGATCGACAAAGAGAAATCTGGAATGTGGCTGTAAGTTGTGTTTATCCAGTCAAGCTGCAAGACACCATTGACACTCGGGAGTTTTATGCTTGATATAACTATCATCCTTGATTTGGTTATCCTCCAAAAGCCCAGTATCCCCACTATCATCAATTATCAACTTCCAAGATGCACACTTTTTGGATTCAAAAGCGAATCGACCATCGATGTAACAGACACGTTCCTGTCTACATCTTGTTTCCTCCACGTCCACCAGCCGTCGTTCCCTCATGCCGAGCCGGCCTGTCCAACGAATGCTCGATGCTGCTCCCATCCAGCTGTTCCCTATGCACAGCGCCCACTTTCCCCTCACCTGCCTTGGACTCTGGGCCGCTGGGCTGGACTCCAGTGTACCTTTCCGGGCTGGGCTGGGGGTCAGGCTGCTTTGCTGGATGGGGTTGCGCGGCGCCCTTTTCACCCTCTAGTTCCCTCGCGGTAGTGCCGTGGCTTTCGTTTTCCGGCGTGGGGCTCTCATCCGGGCGGTTGGATTTTTTGGTCTGGTCGATCGTCACTGTAGGCTGTCGGCCGGATGAGGCGAAGCGCGCAGGGGGGAGTTGCCTCGTGGCATACAACTTTCCAGTCCTGATGGGCGGCAATAATGAGGCGCGGGTGACCGGAAGCCGAAAAGACATGATGCCGGCGTTCAACATACTCGTGCTTTGGAGTGTGTGCGACTGCGACAGTACTTTTAATCCCTCAATTCTAAAAATCGAAGTATCTCAAGCGATGTATCTCCAGCATTATTTACTGCAGTGGCTTTGTGTCGATCGTTGTATATGACGGAGACGAGATGTGTGTGTGTGTGTGTGCGAGTATCCGCACTTGCGTCACTATTCCATGTTGCACTCTGCTTGGCCGTTGATGCGGCCAGGAAAACAGTCTATTGGTGGGTCAAGCGCACAAAGACTACTAGTCGATGCACCATACTGATCTCTGATGCTATCTGAACATGAGTAATCCAAGTGAGCAAGACCGTCTCAACACACAGCGTAAGTTATTGTCTCGTGAGGTTGGAGGTTGTCTATGTGAATATGGCAGCTTAGACCTGTCAGGCGTCGACCCTAACCAAGCCTAGCCCTGGGAACCAGAGCCTGTGACGGCCAGGCTAGACTTGAAGGGGCTGTAGCCTGGAAAAGGGGGGAGGAACCGCTGACCGACATGACGTCTTGGCTCGACTCAGCTCCGAAACGCCCTCTGGACCCTTGAAGTTATTACCACGGCGGCTCGTTCCCAGACCCGTCACGGAAGCGAGCCGAAAGCCCAGATCTCCCAACGGCAACGGGCAGCACCGAGCCTTGGACCACAATGATGGGTCAGCGCTAGGAGAATAGGGGGGGCTGTGGCCCGGCTCTGTAAATGAAGGCGAGCATCTATTGGCTCGCACACAACAAAAAGGCGTAGGCGAGCAGAGCACGATCTGCAGCCTGCATCGTGCAGCAAGTTGCCGGATACCCTCGCACACCTAAACTAAACAAGGGCCAGGCGGCCCAAAATCCAGGATGGTGCTACTGTAGCATCCAGCACCCTGCGGTCTGACTGTGCCGTGCTGTGGGCTCTGCGGGCTGGATCAAGGCTGGATGAAGGTTGATGGCTGTGCATGCGCCTTCTGCAGGTGGTCAGCCGCCAGGCTGCAAATCGTTGCAAGAATATGGTGTTCACTCCATCTGAGACATCCATCAGCCCTCCTTGTGACCAGCTACCTGAGTTTGGTCTACGCCGCGCCTCCAACACCACAGTATTAAACACCACCGGCCTCGATGATTCCCCTTCTCTTGTTCTGCGTGCTCGCATTTCTCCTATCTGCACTCGTCGTCTGGGCCTTTTCTCTTGACGGCATCACGTCCTGGCCCCATCCAGCTGCTGCTTCACCAGCCTCGAGCATGGAGCCCACAGACGCTCCCATGCTCCGGCGCCTATTCAAGTCGCCTGCCCTCCGCCGCGATAACACCACAGCTTCTGCCACGTCGACCGGTTCGTCCAGCACGGTCGACTTCTACGGCAGCCAGGTCGATAACCAGACCGTCATCAACTACAGCTACACCGATAAGCCCTCCAGACTGCTACTATGGGACATCTACTACTTCTTCTACTACATCTGGGCCCTGCCCTATATCATCCTGCCCTGGAAGCCCTTCGACTCGGGGGACCTGTCGGAGCTGGCACCCACCCGGGGTAACATCTGGTGTGTCTTCATCCACGTGGTTCTGGCCGTGCTCCAGCTGGTCATGATAATCTGCCTACCGCCCGTGGCTCTCATCCTCCCGCTGTGGACGACACTGTCGATCGTGGCTGTTTTTGTGGGCGTGAACGTGGGCCTCTGCTCTCTCATCAACGCCAAGGAAGTCCTGTTCTACTCAGACCCCGAGTACGCGGCACCCGACCAGAAGAAGTTCGCCCATGAGCAGTGGATCTTTCTCAACGGGGTGGCATGTGGTGAGCACTGGATGAAGAGCTGCCTGAACCGCTTGGCTCTGACGTTCGGGCGGCCTATCATTGGGGTCCACAACAGGACCGATGGGGTCATATTCGACGTTATCGAGTGTCTGATCCAGCGGAACCTTGGCTATGCCACCAACGATGTGCGGGTATGTTACCGCATCATCAAGGAGAAGCTGTACAACCCGCAGTACTCCAAGATCGTCTTTATCTTGCACTCGCAGGGAGGTATCGAGGGCGGCCTCGTCCTCGACTGGCTGCTGCAGGAGCTGCCCCAGAACCTGCTAAGCAAGCTGGAAGTTTATACTTTCGGCAACGCTGCAAACCATTTTAACAACCCATATCGAACAGTTGCCTCCCAGTCTCAGGCGGAAGAGAAGCCGCTGGAGGCTTCCTTAGACGCTGTGGCGCGCCATAACGAAAAGCCTGGACCAGACTCGGACAAGTACAGCGCCGAGAAGACGAACGGAGAAGCCATGAACCCTAATCAGTCCCCTCGCAACCGTAGCCGCCGGCCTCCTACGCCGAAGTCATCCCCACCGGCTCCAATCCGGACAAGCACAAGCGGCCTGGCCCAGAATGGGCTCGGCGCGGTCGCCTCCCACGGCCTGGCCAAGCAGGAGACATCGCACCAGAACCCCGCTACGCAGTCGGAGCGAGCCATCGGGCACATCGAGCACTACGCGCACACGACAGACTTCGTGGCCCTATGGGGGGTGCTGCACTTTGCGACGTCAGCGACGGCCGACAGGTCGATGCCTCGCTTTATCGGGCGGCTGTTCTCGCGCAAGGACGCCCGAGGAGGCCACCAGTTCGTCCAGCACTATCTGGATGGCATGTTTCCTCTCGCCCGGGATGAGGCAACAGGCAAGTTTGTCGGCTGTAAGGAGGTCGGGAACGAGTTCATGGAGAGCGAGATCGTCGTCGGCACCTCGGGCGACGCCGGCGCCAACGAGAGGGAGGCGTTCGCGAGCAGCTACCTTGGGTGCTCGGATGACGATTCGGACGAGGAGGTGGAGCGCGAGAAGATGGCCATGGCAGCTGGGGAGGTCTTGATGCATAACGGAGAGAGTCCCCTTGCGCTGAGGAAGAGGCTGGGCCTGCCGAATGAGAAGGTCAAGGTGAAGGAACTGAGCCGGCTGTGGAAATATCGGAACGGGAGGAGCCCCGTTGAGAAGCCGCCCCTGCTAGGGACCGGCATGAATGGGTTTGCAAGGAACGCAACCCTGTAAGAAACGGACCTCGCCGTTGTGTGTTTGAAAACCTTTCAAACCAATTACTGGATACCATCTCCTGCATAGCTCATAGATATTTTGCAAAGCATACACTAAAACCATACGATGAACTCATTTTATTTTCATGACTCCCCATGAATATACAGCACCCGTGTCGCCATGAGATTTAGAATTCCATAAACAGAGCAAATTGTCAGAACCGAGTCTGTTGAAAGAATGGGACACATGGCAAAATATTATATATTTCGTGTGACACGAGCTCGATCATGTCAAGGTCAAAGTCAATGCCAACGTTCATCGAATTTTGTTAGGTCTAATTACAATCTATCAAATTCCCTTTCCCAACCAAGACCCCTAAGACCCCTTCGCCCGACTTACCGTCTGTGCTGTGCCCTCCCCACCTCGTCTTCTCACTGATGAAGTGTGAAACCTCGAGATGGCTGGGGTACCCGGGGACCTACTAGAACCAGGTCGTAGTTGTCGTGCACGCGCTACACCTACCATGCCCGCAACCAGCACGGTTGCAAGTGTGAGGATGATAACGCTCGTCGTTGTTTGAGTAGCACATCTCCCTTCTCGCATACTAAATTCCAATTTTTCCTTATTTAAGGAGGAGTGTTTGAGGAGGATAATGGCAAATATCTCAGGTTAGGAGGTGTCTCAAGTAGAACAAAGATAATTTTAAAGTTATAAATAGTAATATAATTAGTAGATTTTAATAAATAAGGTATTATTATAACTAAAAGGCCTAGTTTAGATATAACCTTTAAGTTAATTATAACTTTATAATAAATGAGTCTTAAGAAATAAAGTAAAAAGAATAAATATCTTAGATATATTTTATAATATTTAGTTTTAATTAATATTAAGCTATATAGAGTAGTATTATATAATTTTTAAGAATCCTACTCTTAAAAAACTATCTTAGAATATTATCTTAGAATATTATCTTAGAATATTATCTTAGAATATTATCTTAGAATATTATTTTAAGATATTATTTTAAAATATTATCTTAAAATATTATCTTAGAAATATAATTTTATTTTATTATATAGAGATACTTTCTTCTAAATAATATTATAATAGGAAGTTTATAAAAAACTATAATTTCTAAATATATATTATATATATTTATTAAGTATTTAAGATATAATATTAATTTATAATAATACTAAGCTTAATACTAAATAGAAATTTTTAATATTTATATAATTATTAATTCTTATATATCTTTAATAGCCTTAATAGATTATAAGAATACTTTTAGACTAAATACCCTAAGTTAATAATTAGGTTTAATTATAACTTAATTATTATTAACCCTCCTTTAGTAATTAACCTAACTTTAAATATTTTATATAAGAACTAAATTCTTAATATATATTATAAGTTAATTCTTTTTAGTAGAAATAAATATAGACTTTAGCTAAGAAGTTAAAATATTAATAATAAATTAAACTAATAAGGTATTCCCCCTATTATTTTTATTATAAATATAAAAAATTAAGTTAAGAAGATAATATTTATAGAAATAAGATTAATAGCTCTAATTCTCCTTATTCTTTTAAATCTTAGATTACTTCTTTACTTCTTAGATAAGACTTAGGACCTTACTAAAAGAATATATATTAAAGGGCTTAATTTAATTTTAATATTTAAGTTTTTTATTAAAGACTACTTAGCTATAATAAGAATAAGGTTAGAAGAGCTAAATATAAGTTAATATATTCCTTAAATTAATTTATTTTAATAGTTTTTTAGAAAAAGATAATTAAATTCTAATTATTTATTTTACTTAAAGAGGTATTTTAATTATAGTCTTTATTATAGGTTTTACCTTTATCTTAAGACTTTTTTATAAATTATAGTAAAAAATATATATTACTCTATTTATTAGGAGTAATAAAACTTAGATTAGACTTTATTTAGAGGAAAATTAGACTTTAAATTAAGGGCCTCAAATTAACCTATATAGAGCTCCTAATTAATATTATACTAAGTAGGGTTAATTACTTTATAACTATTTTAGTAATATTTAACTCCTTAATCTTAGTTATCTTTAGTAAGAATAATAAAAATAATTAGAGCCCATTAAAGAATATTTAATATTATTTTATTAGTATAATACTCAAATATTTATAATTTCTCTAAGAAGATAAAGAGATAATATTTAAGAATATTTATAAGACTTATTAGAAGATCCTTAAATATTATTAAGAATTTTACTTAAAACTATTATATAGTATTTAAAATCCTAAGATTCTTAAAGATAATATAGAGAGGTTCTACTTTAATAAGCCTTTATAGTAGATAATATAATATATACTTTATAAAGTTATTATTTTTATAATATAAGTTTAAATTTATAATAAAAAATAAATATTCTTATAGTTACTAATATATATTTTAATTAGTTAAGTATTAATTAATTATTTTTATTTTTTTTATTTTAAGTAAATAAATTCTAATAATTAGTAGGACCTTATATATATCTTAGAGGTTATTACTTAAGGGTTCCTTAAGTCTAAGTTATTTCTTAAGGCCTAGGATAATAAAATAAAGGAATATAGAAGATTAACTATAAGCTACTATATATAAGTTACTTAAAGTCTATTCTAATTAATTAACTTCTTTATTTATATAGGGTTATACCTCTAGCTTCTTAATATATATTTTTAAGATATAAATCTAAGTAGTTATCCTTATTACTAATTCTATTCTTTTAGAGCTATTATTAAGATAAAATATATTATATATTAGGAGAAAAAGGAGTATAAATAGGTTATAAAAAGTATAAGGCCCCCCAAAGAGTAAGTATTATTAGTAAAGAATTAAGTATAAGTAAGGATTTATAGATCCTTAGTAGACCTTATTTATAAGGAGTTAAATATATTAGGACTTATAAAAACTAATAATATTTCCTAAAAATAAGTACTTAATAGTTTAATTAGCTATTATATAAATATTCTAATTAATAGAAATTAGAGTAAAGTAGGAACTTTATATAATATACTTATTAGCTTATATTTAGATTAACCTAATAAGATTAATATAAATAGTAAGTTAAAAATTAAGTATTAATTAATTTAAATAAGGTCTAATTTAGAAGGTAGAGAAATATAATCCTTATTATTTATTTATTAATATATAATTCCTTATTTATATATTAGAAAGTTTAATTCTTAAGTTAATTTATTATAGCTTTAAAGAAAACCTTTATATTATTTTATATAGTTTAAATATGCTAAAGGGTACTAATCCTCCTATTATATTCTTCTTCTTATCCTACTTTAAATAGGCTATTAATCTAAGAGATTAGATAAGTTATAAGGTAGCCTTATAATATACCTATTTTATTATACTTAATATTATTCTTCTTTATAAATTATATCTACCTAAACCTCTAATAAAAGTAGGTACTAAGAGGTTATACTTATTATAGGCTTAAAAAAATAGTAGTCTTTATTTCCTAAATATAATTAAAGCCCTCTATATAGGTAACTTTAATAACCTTAATATGGAAAATAGTATCTTAGTAGTTAAACTTTAGACTAAGATAAGGAAAGGAATATATAATAATAATATAAGAAAATTCCTTACTTATATTAGAAAATATTCTAATTATTAAAAATAAGGATTTACTTATAATATTTATATTATACCTTATTAGAAATACTACTAATATAATAAGTGAAGATAGAATTTCCTAGTAATTATATAAGAATATAGCTTTATTTAATATAAAGAGTCCCTTTAGATAAGGCTTAATACTTGGGGAATTATAGTCTTTTCTCTATTTAACTACTTTTTTTAAACTATAATTGGGTATAATATTACTAAATAAATAAGATATATAAGGATTAGTTTATAGCCTATATAATTATAAATAAAGATAATTATAATAATATTTACTTAAAGAATAAGTTTTAGAAGCTAAATAGGGAAGAATAAATTAATAAGATTATATATTTTATATAGTATTATTATATAAATAAATATAGCTAATATTATAAAAAGTTGGTAAGTAACTCCTATTTTAGGCCCTAATACCTATTAAGATATAAAATAAATAAGAAGATATAAGGAATATATTAAACTTTAAGAGCTCCTTACCTTAAATTTAAGTAACTTTGAGATTATATTAATCCCTAACCACCTATTTACCCCTTTACTTTATTATATATATTATAATAATAGCTTTAAGATTAGCTTCTTAAAGCACCCACTAATAAAGCTAGTTAAATAGTGGACTAAGAAATATAATATATAATAGGATATATAGTTAATAAACTAGGTAGTAATTAAGTTAATCTATAATTAATAGGATAAGATTTTTAAGTAGCTTAATAAGCTTATAAATATATAGAAGAGTTATAATAATAGAAGCTCCTAGGAAATTAGTAGCTAGGTTAATATATTTTAATATAATATTCTCCTTAAAGTTATAAATAATTAGGAGACCTTTATAAGAACCCTCCTACTATAAGAGTATACTTAATACTTTATAAGGAATAAGCTATAGCTATTAGCCCTAGGTAATAAGCTTAAATAAGATAGGTATTAAATAATAAAAAAGATTAGTAAAATAAGGAAGGTAGAGGAGAATAAGTAAGACTTCTTTAATAAATATTCCCTTAGGAGTAAGGACTATAAGCTATATAATAATAACTTTAAGTCTAATTATAATACCTAGTTATTAGGTAAGCTTTTAATAAAAGACTATTTTTTTAGGGTAGATAGGTTAGAGTCTTAGTATATAGGTAAGGCTTTAGGCTTAGAGGATAAGATTTCTAATAATAAGCTTAAGCTTAAAAGGGCTAAAATATTATTAGGTAAGCTCTTATTTAAAGATTATCTTATAAGAGTAGATAAGGTAATATATAACCTTATAAGTAGAAATTAAAATAAAACTAGTTTAAGTAATAAAAGATAATATTATATTATAATTAATATTACCCTCTATAGAATTAGAAATATAAATAATAAAAAAATTAATTATAACTTAGCTAATAATAATATATTAGGCCTAGTAGTTAGGTTAGGGGGCCTTATTAGCTCCTAATAGTCTTAAGATCCTTATAGGTATAACTAGATTAATAATAAAATAGGTAAGTATATTAAAGAAGATATAAATATAATTATAAATAAGATTACCTATTTTAATATTAAGAATAAGGTTCTTAGATTTAACTTCTTAATAATAAGTTTAGAGTAGTTAATATTTAAGCTAAATTATAAAATACTTAGGGAGTAGTAGTTTATAATAGTAAGGTATATTATTAAGTTAAAAATATAATTAGTTAATTAATATAAGGTTATTAAGTTCCTATTTTAGTTAGGATTATTTTTATTTCCTATTAAGAAGCTAGTTAGCTTTATATTTATTTAAAAAAAACTTATAATTAAGAACTTTATTAATTAGATAGGTAGGATTACTTATATAATTACCTCCTACTATAAGAAATATTAATATAGAGTAGAGACTAAAATAATTATTAGGATATTATAGATAAAAGAACCTAAAATAGGATAAATATTTACCTAAGTTTAAAAACTTAGCTTAAGATAAGGTAGAAGGAATTATTAGTAAATAAAGTTTTCTAAGAATTAATACTAAGATTTATTAAAAGCTAATTAAATAAGATTATAAATAATATTATTTTTTAAAATAATTAATTATTTACTAGTAACTATTAAAACTTTAAATCTTATAAGTCTTTTAATATTAGAAGGTAAGATATAGTTTTTATTATTACTAATATTTAAGTAATTTAATATGCTTTGAAATTATATAACTTATTAGTTAAAGTTAATTTTATTTTAAATAAAATATAATTAGATATTAAGATATATTAACTATTAGGTTTTTTAATTATTAGAATAATATTATATTTTATACTTAATTTTAGTTATTATTATTTATATACTTCTTTTTAGGTAAGATATAGTAGCCTTATATTAATACTACCTACTTAAGTAGGTAGTCTTATCTTATTATAATATTTAAATTAAAAAAATAGTAGGCTTCTTTATAATCTTAGAATTAGTAAATTTATAATATTTATATAATAGGAGTTTATATAATATATATATATTTAATAAATATTTATATATATAAGAGATTAAATTAAGTATTTAAAGGTTTATATAAGTAAAAAAGGATAAGTTATAATAATAACTTTAAGCTTAGAAGCTAATTAGGGTTAATAGTAGAAATATAATAGGAAATTTACTAATCCTATATTTATTAATAAATTCTAGGTCTTTACTTACTATATATATATTATAGAATTAAATAATATTTATATTAAATTTAATAATAATTATATTATATATATTTATTTTCCCTCCTAAGTATAAGGGTAAAAGACCTATAATTATTTTTTTTTAATTAATTTTATTTAATTATATTATATTCTTATAACTAAGGCTAGTCTCTAGTTACTAAACTACTTTTAGAAACTCTTCTTTACTAACTTTTCTAGTTTTATAAGAATAGGGGTAAGCATATAGACTTCACTTATAGGGTCATATAACCATATATAGGTATATAGGGGAGGCAAAGCCTTCTACCTTTTAGGCAAGACTTCTTCCTCCTAATATATACTAATTAACTAATTAAATTACTCCTTATATATATATAAGACCTATACTAATATTAATTAGTAGTTACCTTAGGTAATTATAAATAATAAGGTATAAAGAGATAGTTTATTACTATAGTAAATAAAGTAATTATACTAATATTTATAAGAACTATTAATATTAATACTAGTTAGCTAAAGGAACTATAATAATTATAATAAATAATATAATAATAATTAGTATTAATATTAGTTTATTAATTAGAAATATATATTATATTATATATATTTAATATACTTTAGGAAGATTATAGTAATCTTTAGAGACTTAGGATTTATTATTAACTCTTATTAATAACCCCTTTTTTATACTTTTAGTAAGTACCTTAGAAAGAATATAGTAATCTTTAGAGACTTAGGATTTATAATCTTTTCTTATTAATAAGCTACTTTTATACTTAGAAATACTAAAATAAGTAGTTCTTATATTTAGTAGAATAATAATTATCTAATAGCTAAGAATATTAAATAATATATTTAATCTTATTAGTTAATTAACCCCTTATTTACCTATTTTTACTATTATATTAGATACTTAAATATATTATACTCTTTCTTATATTACCTAGTAGAATTTAATTAGCCTATTAGTAATAGTTAATTAACTTTAATTATAACTATAATTATTATAGTAACTATAATAGTAACTTATTTTCCTCTACTTCTACTTTTAGTAGTACTTATACTAATAATATAATTATAGTATTAATTTCCTTTTAAATAACCTTTTTTTTTAAATATTCCCCCTTATATTACCCTTTATTTCTCCTATTTATTCTATTTAGCTATTAGCTAATATATTATTATAATATCCTTTTTTAACTCTATTTAAGATAATATATTCTTTTTTTATATAAATATTAAGAGCTACTCCTTAGAGGATTAGGAAATAAAGTCTAATAAGGACTCTTCTAAGGGATAACTTAATATATAGATTATACTTTATATATAAGGATATATTAACTTTAATTTTAAGGATGTTTTTTATAAATTTAAGATTAACTTTAGTAATTAGATTAATAAGATAATTAATATAGCTAATAAAGACTTATTTAAGGAGTTAAAGAAAACCTTATAAATAAAAAATATTTTTATAAGATTTTATTAAGTTTTAAATATTATAATATTTAATAACCTTAAAGGTACTTCTTTTATTATTTTATTCCTTAATAGCTTTATATTTAATAAAAGTAAATAAATACTTTATATTAATAAAGTAATTTATAATTCTAATTATATTAAAATTATAGATAATAATAAATATATTAAGATTAAGTTAAGGTAAAAGAGTATATTTACTCCTAATTTATTTAAATTTCTTAAGTTATTTAAGACTTTAAAGCTACTTAAATTACCTTAACTATCTAATAATAGTAGTAATAGTAGTAAACTACTAGGACTATTAGGACCTTTTAGATTTCTAGGATTATTTAGTGGTAGTAAAGGAGAAGGAGGTAATAGTAGTAGTAGTAGAGGTAGTAGTAATCTAGGAGGTTTAGATAATTTTATTAACCTTAATACTTATAATAAGGAGAATAAGTATAATCTATATTATATACTCCTATTATAAGAAATAAGGAATAATTTAGTTAATACTAATATTATTATAAACTTTATTAAGATATATAAGAATAAGAATATATATATTAGAGACTTATATAATATCTTTAATAATAAGATCTACCTTTTTTTTATAATTTATAAGAATATAACTATTAGTATAATATAATTTAAGCTATTATTTTTCTATATTCTTAAAAGAAGAATAAAGATATTCTATATATAATATATTATATATAAAAACTTATTTTAAATAATATATTAAAAGTTTAAGACTTACTTTAATAATTATATTAATTATTAAGACTACTATATAAACTAAAATATATTTACTTTTATAAAACTCTAATAAGAGAATCTTAATAAGAACTAATTATAAGTTTTATAATTACTATTTAATAAGTTAAATATTTATAACTAAGCCCTTAAATATTATAAATATAATAATATCTAAATATAAGATAATATACTTTAAGTAATTAAGGGAGTATTAGAATTTATTATAATTTTATTTAATTCTCCTTAATTTATAAAATAGTTATATATAAACCTATAAATTATTCTTTAGGTATATAAGAGCTAGTAATTTAGTAGATACTAAATATTTTATATGGAAGATAATAATTATAATAAGGAGTATAAAGATAGTAATTAATACTTCCTTAATTATTAATATTATAATAATTATAGTAATTATAGTTTTAGTAGCTATAATTAACCCCCTTTTTATAGTAATAATACCTTTTATAGTAATTTTAGAAGTAAATAAAGTAAGTATAAGTCTTATTTTCTAAGCTATAATAGATATAATAATTATAGTAATAATTATAAGAATAAGACTAATAGCTATAATAATTACTTAAGTAGTAATTTTTATAGTAAGTATTACTTTATTTGTAATAAGGAGAGCTATTAGTCTATTAAATATTTAACTAAAGAGTGTTAGTATATATATAACTAATACTACTTAGCTTAGTAAAATAAAGGTAAATACCTAATAGATACTAAATTTATAGTATTTATTATTAAAGTTAAAGGCTTCTATATTAATAAGGTAGATAAAGAGGAGGATAATAATAACTTTATTAACTTTTAAGATAATAATAATACTTAGTTTTTATAGGATTAAGCCTTTAATTATAAGAATATAATATTTTTAATAAACTAAGTATTTCTTTATTTTATTAACCCTTTTCTTAATAGATTAATAGGAATAAGTATAAGCCTAATATAAACTTTTATACTTAATAGCTACTATTTTTATAATATATTCTAAGAAATTATTTTAGATATAGGAGTTATAAAGTACTCTATTAGTGGATATAACTAACTATTTACTTTATAAAATATAGACTTATTTATAATATTAAATATATCTTATAATATTAAAGTATATATCTAATTTAATACTAGACTTTAAATCCTCTTTATTAGAATAGTAATTATTTAGATACTAATTAGTAAGATAGTATTTTATATTATAGAAATATTTATCCCTTTCTTATTTTATATTTAAGATATAATAGTACTAAATATCTTCTTTTAAAATATTATTAATAAAGTAGTATATATTATAAAGAATAAAATTAAGTAAATCTTCCTAATTATATAGAAGTAGGGATATTTATAGTTTATAGTAAAAAATACTTAAGGTAAATATTAAGTATTCTTTATAGAAGTAGAGCTTTAGTAGTTTTATTAATAATTTAAATATTCCTTTATTAATTAACTTTCTTATCTTTTTTTTAATATTAGGTACTTTATTAAACCTTCTATTTTAGAAGTAATCTCTAAGTTTTATTATTATTATTAATTTTATAATTTTATACTTAGAAGGTTTAAGTTTAACTTAAGGGATAATTATAATTTTAATTATAAAGTTATTATTAATATTATATATTTACTCTTACTCTCTATTTTATATATTATTAATTTAGTAACTTCCTTTTAAGTAGATTATTTCCTTTCTTTATTATTAATAAAAGATATATAAGAGGTATTATAAATAATATAAATTAATATATACTTAGGATTACTAAATTAGTTAGTTTATAATATTAGGATTAACTTTACTTTTATAAAATTTAAGAATATTACTTAGATTATAAGTATTACTTATAAGTAAGTATTTATAGAAGCTTATTAGTTTATTAGTAAGGTAGAATAATATTATATTTTATTATAATATATATTTAAGATCTTATATATTAAGCTTAGGAATACTTTTAGTAAGGAAGTAATCTTATAGATAGTATTTAAGGTTATTAATAATATTATAAAACCTAATAGATTAGTCCTTATATTACTTATATTTAGAGTATATCTTTAGATTATATAAGACTTACTATTAATACCTTTAACCTTAGTAAGAATAGTAGTTATTTAGAAAATAATAAAGGTATTATAAATATTTATTATTTAGTATAAAATAAATAATATTTTAAATATATAGAATAGCCTAAATATAATAGAGATTCTCTCTCTTCCTCTCTAAAGTAATATATATATATAAAGAAAAAAGGAAGGATAATAAGGCCTATATAAGCTAATTATTATTAATAGCTATAACTTAATATTTAACCTCCTTAATAAACTTATTATATTTTAATTTATCTAAGTATAAGAATATTATTATAATCTATTTAATAAAGAAGATAGCACTTTAGATAAGACTCTATTAAAGTTAGTAATATAATTTATATTACTAATAATAGAGTTTAGTAATTTAATAGAATTAGTAATAATAATAGTATTATAATAATAAGGATGTAGATAGCTATGTGGATCTAAGAATAAGTTAAAGCTAATAATATATATTATATTACCTATATTAATAATAAGCTTTATAATAGAAAAGGAGAAGGAGGACTATATATTTACTCTAAAGTTTTAGTAAGATAGTATAATTTATATATTTAGTAACCCCTTTAAAGAGTTAAATACCTTAAAGATATCTAACTTAATTAGTATTAATATTTTTATTTTTAAATTATATAATAAGAAGAAGTATAGTGAAATTTATTTCTTTAATACTTATATTATATATAAGATTAAGGATAAGAATATTAAGCCTTATAAGAAGTTATAAGTAATCCTTTAAGGATATAATAATAAAGAAAAGAAGGAGATTCTTATATAATTACTAATTATATAGAGAGTTAGTTAATACTTATTACTAATACTTATAGCCTCTCTTATTCTTTTATATAATATAATTATTATACTTTATAATATTATATAAGTATATTTATAGTTAAGATTTAAGCTTAAATAAATAATTTTAGTAATATTATTAAAGGAGATTAAATATAAGTATCTTCTTAATATTATTATAAGAATTATTAAGCCCCTTTATAATATTATTAAATTAGGAGTTTATTAATTTATTATATACTAAGGATATTATATTAAAGACCTTAGAATAGAGACTTCTACCTATAATTTCTACTTATTAATTATAAGATTAGAGTATAAGAAAGATAACTTTAGTATTATAACTTTATAAGTTAATAATATACTAAGCTTAAATATTTCTAAGTTTACTAAGTTCTTTATAAAGAAGATTAAAAAAGTATTTAAGTATAAACTAGGATAAGGCTTAACTTTTAAGAATCTATTTAATTTTTATAAATCTTATATTCTTAAGTAAGAAGATAATATTTATATATATTAGAAGGAATAAAGAATAAAGATTAAGATTATTAATATTAAGGTACTTAATAAGGTATAGAAATATACTAAGTAGTATACTTATAGTATATATCTTACTTTAATTTACTAGCTAAAAATTATATTTAATCTCTCTATTATAATATAATTATAGGAACTAACTAATATAAATTATATTAAGTTAAATAAGTAGCTATAATAATAAGTAGATAATATAAATTATAGAATTTAGTTTATTTTACTTAATATTATTAAAACTAAGCTTATAGTCTTTATAAATAGCTTATTTATAAATAACTTAAATCTTAGCTTATAAATTAGATTTATAATAGTATTCCTAATAGAGGAGCTAAATATAAATAATATTTATTAAAATACTACTAAAAGTCTTATCTATTAGTCTTTAATTAAGTATAAGAAAATTATTTAAAATATATTAGCTTCTAAGATTTATAAGATAATAAATAAGTTTAATATAAATATTATATTATTAATTATAATTTATAAGGTTATAAATTACTTAAAACTCTTATATATTCTACTTATTATTTATATTAATTTCTACTTATTATATAAATATCTTATTAAGTTAGGAACTATAAAGGAAAAATATTTAATAATTAATATAATAGTATTTTATTAATTATATAAATAGTAAGAAATTAATAAAATTAAATAAATTAATAATAATAATAATTCTACTAATATAATAATAAAGGTAATACTAAATAAAGTTTTTAAGAAATTTATTTTAAATAATAAGTTATAACTTTATATTTAAGGTTATATTAATTATAAGGCCTTAGTTCTTACTAAGCTTTAAGTATAAATTATACTTAAAGTCTATTAATTATAGGGTATTTAATTATAAAAAATAAGAAAATAATAGAAGATATAAGTTAAATAATAATATTTATAATAATAAAGGTATAAATATTAAGAAGATTATTTAGTAAAATAAAAGTAATATAAAATATAGTAAAATAAATTAGTAAAAGTTTAAATTTATACCTTACTAGTTACTTATATCTTACCTTAAAGGATTATATAATTAGTTATTAATTTATTTTAAATTACTTCTAAGGATAAACCTTATAATTAAAATTTAAACTAGTAATCTACTTTAATAGAGTTAAAAAATATATATATTATTTATTATTATATAAGTAATTAAGATATTAACTTATATTTTATTAAGTATTCTTAGTTAAATTTTATAATTATAATATTTATATTAATAAGAGAGAAGAAGACTATTATATTATACTAATTCTAATTCTAATATTACTACTTAATTATTATAATTATATAATATAATATTTTATAGAATAATATCTCTTTAATTAATACTAACTAAGTATAAGATTAAATAGTTATATTATATTATACTAGGTTTTTTAGTCTTTTTTTTAACTTAAATATAAGAAGTAGATTAGGGTTAATAGGTGGTTTTAAAGTAATTTCCTTTATTAGTATTTAAGTTTATTTTTAATTATAATTAGTCTAATTTAATTTAGAGTCTAAGGGTCTAAAATCTAAGTATTTATTTAGTTATCTAATAAATAGTAGGTATAGAGTACTATATATATATTTAAAATAAGAACCTTATATAAATAAAATAATAATTTAATATAACTAATTTTATAATAATTAGGAGAATTATATAAGGAATTAGATATATTTATTTTAACTTTATAAATTAGTAACTTAGTATAAAATATATAAGCTAAGCACCCCTAATAATAATATTTAAACTTATATAATATCTTTATTTAATAGTATTATAACTAAGTAAATTAGTATAATATACTAAATTAAAAGATAATAAGGGTTTAAGTTTAACTTAACTTAGAAAAAAATAATTTTTAAAACTTACTAACTACTTAATAAAAGACTATTAATATAAAAATAAGGGTAAATATATAAACTTTACTTATAGGGTTATATAATTATATATAAGTATATAGGGAAGGTGAAGCCTTCTACCTTTTAAGTAAGACTTCTTCCTTTTAATATATACTAATTAATTAATTAAACTACTCCTTATATATATGTGAGACTTATATTAATAAGTTTTATTAAATTCTTATTATTTTCTTATTTTACTTTAAGGTTTATATAGAGGTTAATAATATTAAAGTCTATATTATAGTCTCTTAGGTAGTTTATTAAGACTCTAAGCTTTCTTAATATAAATTTAATATATAATAATACCTTAAAGGCTATCTTTATAAGGAGGTAGACCTACTTATTAATCTTTATTTTATAGCTATAAAACTATTAGGTCTATATATTTAAATAATAGAATATAATTAACTTACTTATTATTCTAACTTTAATAAGCTAATAATTACTTTTAAATAGTCTTATATAAGAAGGTTATAATAAGTATATATTTAAGTAGAGTTAGAATCTTTAGGGTAATAGTAATAACTTTTATAATTATCTATTTTAGCTAACTTAAAGGCCTAAGTTATACGGTAATAATACTTATATATAGTATTTAATAATGTTAGACTAGGTTACTCGTGGCCCACGATGACTTTAACCTTAATAAGCTAATAGCTTATTAATAGCACTAGTGTAAATAGTAATGAAGACTAGGTATAGCCTAATATTATAATTGTTAGTGGTTATAGATAGATTATAAAAGAATTATAAAGTTATTATATCTTTTTTTATTATATCTTCTTTTATTATATTATCTTTTATTATAGATTCTAGTTTAATAGAGGAACTAAAATAATATATAAAGTCTATATATATTTATCTTATATAATATCTTAGAGGTAAATATTTACTCCTTATATTAATATATAATTATATAAGTACTTTAATATTAGAAATATAAGTAGGGTATAAAAGTAAGTATAAAGTACTTATTAGTAGATTATTCTATACTAATTTATATATTAAGATATTAAAGTTATTTATTTATATTATAGAGATTATAATTAAACTATTATATATTTCTTAATAGCTAGTTTAACTTATTAGAATTATATATTAAAGAAAGATAATTTTTATAATTACTTCTTATATTTATTATACTAAGGAGTTTTAATTATTTTATAATTTATTAAGGTTTAAATTTATTATTAAAGAATAAGATCCTACTTCTTATAATATTATAAGTTTAGCTTTAAATTTAATAAGGTAGGTTAAATTAGATATCTCTATTACTTTTTATTTTCTAAGTTATTATAAGTAAGTTTATATTAAAAATAGTCTTTTAATTATATTTCTAATTTAAGTTTATTAGAAGGTTAGGGTTTTTAAGAGTTTAATTAAAATTATTTTAATAATTATTAAAATAGTAAGATTATATAGTAGAAAGTCTTAACTTAGTCTTATTTACTATTTTAATTTAGGATTAAATCTTTTATATACTTAGTAACCTAATATATTATAATTATTATATAATATTATTTAACTTATTATATTAAATAATGTTTAGGAGGTTATAGGCTTTATATTAATATTTATATTTAAGAATAGGTAGAAATAACCCTATTAGTAATTTAAAAAATATTATTTAATAATAGTTTATTATAGGTTATTATCTTCTTATATTATTATACTTATAATTAAGATAATCCTATTATATTAAATATAATTCTTTAAAAAATATAGAGTAATTACTAATTAGGATACTTATATAATCTCATTTTTATTATTATTATTCTCCTTATTCTCCTTATTATTATTATTATTATCCTCTTTTTCCTCCTTATCCTTATCTTTATTATTATTATTCTTATTATTATCCTTATTCTTATAATTCTTATCCTTATTAGGATATTATTTATTATTAGAATACTACTTATTATTAGATCCTAGATAGTAGATTATCTTATAGTAGTTTTAATATATATAATAGCTAAATATATATTTAATAATAAAGATCCTACTATTAATCTCTATTTTCTCCTTATAGAGCTTATTTTCTATAAATTTAATTTTATAAAGCCTAGTTTTAAGGCATTTCTTTTATATATCTAGCTCCTCTAACTTCTTTATAATATAGCTAGCCTCCTTATAAATCTTATTAAGGCCTTTATAAAGGACCTTTAAGATAGTATTTATAATATTCTTATCTATTTACTTATTCCTTATAAGGCCTATAATGGAGCCCTTAAAGGTCTTATTAATACTTAAATAAATAAGTTAGGTAATAAGTACTTTAATATTAATCTTATTAGATATATAAAGGTAGCTTTAACTAATAGTCTCCTTTAGGACCTTAAGGTTTAGTTAGTTATTATTATAGTTATTATTATCTATTTTATAATTAGTAGAGGGCTTAGGTGTATTTAGGAGGGGGATTAATATTTACTTATTAGAAGTTATCCTAGTTATAATAAAAAGCTAAAGGCTTTAATAGGAATCTATAATATATAATATTATAGTAAACTATATAGAGGGTATTATTATTAGAATTAATATAATTATTAGGTGTTAAAATACCTACTTATATATTATTTAGGCCTAATTTCTTATTTGATTTAATAGCTTACTTAGAGAGATTAGGTTATAATTTAATAGGTATAAGGTAATTTAATAAAGTAAGTATTAATAAGAGATATATTAGGTGTAATCCTTTTTAATTATTATAAGGGGATATATATTTTTATTCCTAATTATAACTTTTATTAGTGAGGCTAATAGGGAAATAAGTTATTATCTTATATATTATCTTATTTTATATATTCCTTTATATAGGGTGTAGTATATAGGTTTATTTATTTATTATATTTTATATTTACTTTCTTTATTTCTAAGAAGGTTAACTTTATAATATATAATATAGGTGGCTAATCTTATACCTTATATATAGGTTACTAAGCTAATTATAATATCTTATAATTATAGTTCTCTTACTTTATTATTACTTTCTATAATATTTATAATATTTATACTTATTTACTTTTACCTCTATTTACTCTTTTATCTCTATTATATTTAACTTCTCTCTTTATATTAAGAGTATTAAGTATTACTAACCCTTATAACCCCTTACTAGCTAACCTTAGTAGCTTTAATAATAAGTAGGTTTTAATATTTAATACTTATATCCTTTATTTTTATCTTAGGGTTAATAGTTATCTAAGATATTTAATAGTTAATACTTATTAATAGGGGTATAATATATAATATATAATATATAATATATAGTTTATTTCTTTTTATTCTTTTTATTCTTCTTCTTCTTTATTATTTATTTTATTTTAGCTATTCTTTTAAGATCTACTACTTATACTTTCATTTTAATATAGTATTTTTTTAGCCTACTTAGTATTATATTATATATAGCTACCTTATATACTATATATATAATTTAGGATGAGGTTATAGCTCCTTTAGGTACTTATTTTAAGTTTAATTATACTAGGACTATTATAATTTATATATATATGTAATATATGTATATATACTTATTTAAGTGAGTCTTAATATAGTTTTTAGGGTAAAAATTAAGTAGTTAAGCCTAATAAGATAAGAGGTTACTTTAGTTAACCTTCTATTTTACCTTATAATAAATTACTAGGCTCTAACTACTTAGATATAGTTAATATAAAATAGTTCTTATTAAGTATATATTTATAAGATTAAGGCCTTACTATAAGCTTTTTAGGTTATAACTAAGTTTATCCTAAACTTAACCTTTAGTAGTAATTAATAAATATATAATATTTAATCTTAGACTTTAACTTAAGATATTTAAGTATTAGTTTAGGATAAAATAGCTATAATAAGCCCTAGGTATTTATTATATACTTTATTCCTACTAAATAGCTAATAAGTAACTTTAAATAAAAAACTTTAAATAAATAATTTTTATTAAGTAATTAAGAATAAACTATAGTAAATAGTAGATAGAATAAAGGTAGAAGGAGGTATAGTTAAAGTATTAATTATAAAATTTATAAATATAATTTAAATTAGTAGTAGTAAAAGTAATATACTTTTTACTACCTAGGTTCTTAGTATTACTTCTACCTTAATAACTACCTAAGTTACTATATTAGTTAATCCTACTCTTATAAACCCCTTATAGTATTATAAAACTATTTATTAAAAATAGCTTTTAACCTATATATTTAGTATTAACTCTTATTATCTTAGGAAATAAGTATTTACTCTTAGTTAAGGCCTTATAATATTATACTTAGGTATTCTTAAGTAGATATAAAGTTTATATATAATAAATATTATCTACTAGGGGATATACTTATAAATATTTAATAAGATAAATAAATTTAGAATATTAGTAGTTTTACTATCTATATAATAAAATAAAAATACTTTAGAAGGAGTTTAAGAGGGGGTAGATATAAGTATAATATAAATAAATCTTATTAAAGAAGTAACTATAAAACTTTAAGGCCTCTATATTAACTTAGTTAATAAATATTATAGATAATTAGATCTTATAGGACCTTAGGATTATTAGTTTTATATATTTAATATAATTAGGGAGAGTAAATTAATAGTATTTTACTTAGTAGAAGGAGCTAAGATAATAGTAATAATATTATTCTTATTAGATATAAGTAAGAAATAAAACTCTTAGAGGTATTCTATTAATATATTTATTAAGTTACTAATATAGTAATAAAATACTAAAATTATAATAAAATATACCTTTCCTCTAACTTAAATATTCTAATAGGATATAATATAGTAGGGTAAGGGTTAGATAATTAATAAGATAAGATATAATTAATAAAGTATATTAATTAGAGAGAAAATAGAGTATTTTAACTTATTAGTATTTTATTATTAGATTAATAATTTAAGGGATAATTATAAGAATAAAGATAATAAAATTCTTAATAATATTTAAATATTAAAAAAGGCTTATTATATATTATATAGTCTTAAATATAGGTAATAACTAAGATTAGTTATAAATATAATCTTATTAATATAATCCTACTAGTAATAAGATTATTTTAGATTTTATTACCTAATTATAATATAAGCTATTATTATTATAAGGTAATTCTCACTAAGTATATTAATTTCTTAGGTAATAAATATTATATATATTATAAGGAAACTATATAATAATACTAATATTTAGTTTTTAACTAAGGGAACCTCATATATATCCCTCTAACTATTAAAACTTTTAATATCTTATAAGAGAGAACTTTACTTAATAAAATTAATTAAAGCTATAAAATATAACTATATAATAAAAATTATTAATACTAATATTTTATAAATTTATAATATCTTCTATTAAATATAGAATTTTAAACCTCCCTTATATTATATAATAAAGTACTATAAGTTATCTTTACTACTTATTTATATTTTTAAGAGGGATATAAGTAATAAATATTAGATAATATTATATAAGTAGAATAAGTTTATATTTATAATATTAATCCTTTTTAAATTAATATATATTCTAAGGTTACCTTATTTTTATACTTTTTATATATTATAAAGAACTAGGCTTTAAGAATACTATATTATAGGTATAGGTAAGCTTAGTAAATATAACTTATATATATAATTAATTAGGTTATATATATAAGAAGTTATAAGTAGTTAACTAAGTTACCCCTATCTTTTTTACCTAGTTTTATTCTAAGATATTAAAAACCCCTTACTTATTATTATTAAAATCCTATCTTAGAATAAACTAATATACTTATTTATCACCACCTTCTTATTTTCTTTTATTTCCTCTAAGCTAAAATTTAAGTATATATATATACACTCTTATTAGATATATATATAATATCTAATAACTTATATTATCTCTTAACTACCTATCTTACTTTTATTACTCTTAATTTATAAAACTATTTTATTTTATTTAATTTAGCTCCTACTTATTAAAGTAATTAATTTATTAATAGGGCTTTACTACTATTTATTATCTAGTCTTATTATTAAGACTCAACTTTAATTATATACTTACTTATCCCCTAAGTTTTTAATTTCTTATTATTCCTTAAGTTAATAAGAATAAATAACTTAGGTAAAATAGCATATTATAAATTAAAGAAATATATTATAAGTATATAAGTATTATATCTTAGTTTTTTTTTTAGCTACTTTTTTATTCTTAGTTTTTATTAGTTTTAATATATAAGTTTTTAACTCTTTAAATTATACTTTACTAATTAGAATTAGACTTAAATATATTAATTTTTAACCTATTAGTTTCTATTTTACTACTTATTTATCCTTATATACTAAGAATTTTTAGTTAATTTATTATTATAGCTTTATTTTATTTGAAATTTTTATATTAATATTAATAGTTATTTTATTATTAGGAATTACTTTTACCTAATTTATCCTTAGTTACTAAATTAGTATTTTAATATAATTAGGGAAATTATTTTAGTAACTTAAATATTAACTACCTTTAATATATATATATTAAGTTAATAACCTTTTAAGTAGTAGAGCCTTAGTACCTATAGTTATATTAGCTTTATTTAGGACTTTAATTAATACTTAGGTATAAGACTTATAATCTATTAGTATTCCCTAGATAGAATATAATAATAGATTAACTAGGATTATTATTAAGATAGCTAAAAGAGTTCTTATAGCTTATAGGATACTAGGGTATAATTTAATATTAGAATCCCTATAAAAATATATATATTAAATTTAATAATAAGTTAATATACTTTATACTTATATAAAATAATATTATTATCCTAAGGTAGTAATATAAATATATTAGAAGATAGGCTTTTTAAGCCTCTAGGACTAAGCTTAGAATATACTTTAAGTACTTAGACCTTCTATAATAATTAGTTATATTAATAATAGAGTATAGTAAACTACTTTATAAAGGTATATAATCTATATAGAATTATAATTTAATTATATTAATAAGTCTTATAAGTAGCCCTATAATAATAAATTAGAAGAATTAATAATATATTTATTTATATTCTTTAAATATTAAAATTTATAAAAATTTTAGTATTTTAATATATAGGTGTGTGTAAAAATATATAGTAAGGAGATTTGTTTTTATTATATTATTTTTATTTATCTTTATTAGTATAATAAATAATTAGTCTCTAAAAAATATTACCTAAAACCCTAAATTATTAAATCCTATTATTATATCTAAATAAGCTATTTATATTAAATATTAATTAACCTTCTTAAAATATATTAGTATATTTAACCTATTATAAAAACTATACCTTAAGTTATAATAACTAAAGAAAAAACTCCTTTAAGAAAAAAATATATTAATATATACTTTATTTTAGTAGTATATAATATAGGTTTTATAAAAACTATTAGTAAATTATCTTAATTAAATAATTCCTTTAATAGTAAAATAATTAAATAAAAAGGCTATATTAGGTAATAATTATTCCTTAAAAATAGTAGTTTCCTCTAGGACTATTAAATCTTTAATAACTTACCCCTTAGATATTAATAAATAGTAGATTAAAATATTTACTTAATTAATAAAATATGGGTACTACTTACCCTTTATTTTTTTACTAGCTAACTTCTAAGAATATTAATATTAATACTAATAACTAAGAGAGTTATTATTATATAGCTTATATTTAATTAGTTACCTTAATATAAAGCCTCTTTTTACTAAGGTTTAATAAGTATATACTAATTATAGGGCTTTAATAAAATATAAAAAATAATAAATTATATAGCTAACTATTATTATAATATTTTTAGCCTATATTACTAATTAATAATAGTAACTTAATAGTAGAAAAAACCTTATATAATTAAGCTTAAGAATAATTATAATATTAATTAGGAAATTAAGTTATTTAGAAGGATTATAATAGGTATTCTTTTATTACCCTTATAATTTAATTTATATCCTTAGTTACTAAACCTAACTTAGTATAGGTGCCCTACTATAAAGTAGCTCCTATATTCTCTTATAAATATAACTATTATTAATGTTATTAAGGCTATTAAAGTTAGTTATTATTTTATTTAATAGTGGCCTTAAATATAATATATTTATTATATTATTCCTTAAAGTAATTAAGTCTAAACTACCTTAAGATATTATTCCCTAAGGTAAGATATAATATTTTATTTAGTTTTCTTAAAGTAGATATATTAATATTATTAGCTAATTATATATTAAGCTCTTATACTTATCTTAACTTAAAGTAACTACCTTTTTAAATTATTATATAATATTAGGTAAGTTATTTTTATTAATACTTAACTTTCTTATAGCTTAAGAATATATTAGAAATTATTAGTTAATATATACTATTATAATAAATATATATATATTAATTTTAAAATTTTATATTAATATAAGCTATTTATATATAAGTCCTATATTAGATTTTAATTATTATAAATATTATTATACTTTATAATTAAGGCTTATTTTACTTATATAATAATTAATTAGATATCTTTTATAAATATATTACTACTTATAAGTATAAAGTAATTAGTAAAAATATTAAAGGTAGTAATATTAAATATAATAATATTAGAGGTAGTAATATTAAATATATTATTTTAGAAAATTAGTACCTAACTCTACTTTAATAAGTTAGCCCTTAAAATAATTTATAAGAAATATAAGATTAATTAAGAGAAGGGTAATTAATATAGTTAGGACCTAATAAGGGCCCTCCTTTTAGCTAGGCTCTATTTAAATAGCTTGGATATTAAGCTTAATAATATTATAAAGGTTAAAATATATAGTTATATAAAGGATAAGAATATAAAGAAGGAGAAGTAACTTATAATCCTTAAGATTCTTAACCTAAATATTATAATAATTATAGTTAATAAGGTATATAAGATAATTATATTAATTACCTAGGTTATTATAAACTATTAACTATAATTTTTTACTAAAATTAAAGGTAAACTACTTATTATAAATATTATAATTTTATTAACTTTACTACCTAATAATAGCCTTAAAATTAGTAATACTTTAATTAAAAATATTTAAAATAAAAAGTCTTATATATTTAATATATTTAAGGTTAATACTACTAATTATCTTATAATATATATAAACCTTATCCCTCTTAAGTATAAGGGTAAAAGACTTATAATTATTTTTTTTTAATTAATTTTATTTAATTATATTATATTCCTATAATTAAGGCTAGTCTCTAGTTATTAAACTACTTTTAAAAACTCTTCCTTACTAACTTTTCTAACTTTATTAAATCCTTATTATTCTCTTACTTTACCTTAAGATTTATATAAAGGTTAATAATATTAGAGTTTATATTATAATCTCTTAGATAGTCTATTAAAACTCTAAGCTTTCCTAATATAAATTTAATATATAGTAATATTTTAAGGGTTACCTCTATAAGGAGGTAGACCTACTTATTAATTTCTATTTTATAGTTATAGAGCTATTAAATTTATATATCTAAATAATAGAATATAATTAACTTATTTATTATTTTAACTTTAGTAGTATAATAAGCTAATAATTACTTTTAAATAATTTTATATAAGAAGGTTATAATAAATATATATTTAAGTAAAGCTAAAACCTTTAGGGTAATAATAATAGCTTTTATAATTACTTATTTTAGCTAACTTATATTTAAAGACTTAAGTCACATAATAATAATACTTATATATAGTACTTAATAATATTAAACTAGCTTATAGCTTATAATAACTTTAACCTTAATAGGTATAGCCTAATACTATAGCTACTAGTAGCTATAAATAGGTTATAAGAATAAAATTATAAAGTTACTATATCTTCTTTTATTATATCTTCTTTTATTATATTATCTTTTATTATAAATTCTAACTTAATAGAAGAACTAAAATAATATATAAAGTTTATATATAAACCTTATAATAACTTTAAGTTAAATTAATATATCTTATACTTATAATAAACTTAGTTCTTCTATTAGTATTAGAGCTAAAATAAATAAGGTAAAGTATTCTAAGTTAAATAATAAATACTTTAAGTTAAATAATACCCCTCTTAGTTAAATTTTTATAAATATTATTTTATAACCTACCCTTAGTTAATTAAATTATAAGAATAGCTTTTTAAGTAAATTTTTTAATTTATTAATTAAGTTTTAAAATAACCTTACTATAAGTACCTTATTTATAAGAAAGAATTAAGGTATTAACTATAAGTAGGCTACCCTATATATTAGAAATATTATTTTAAAACTTATTATAACTTATAAGAATATTATAAAATTAATCTTAAAATAACTTACTAATAATATTAATTAAGATATATTTATAAGATTATAATTTATTATTAAGGAGTTTTATAAAGTTAAGGAGGAGAATAAAGAGGCTAATAATAAGCTTATAGAGCTTAAAGAGGAGTATAATAAACTCTAAAAGTAAAATAATAAGATTATAAAAGAAACCTAATAAATATATAATAGCTATAAAGTTACCCTAACTATAATTTAATATATTTTAGGTAAGTAAATTAAGATTTAAACTAAGAATAATATTATATTCTTTAAGCTACTTTAATATATTAAGTAAATATTAGATTAATAATAATAAGGTTAGAAATTTAAAGTATTCTTATAGCTAATAATACTTTACCTATTTTATAGTCTAATATTAGGTTATCTATAGGTAAAAATAGGTATAATTAGGTTAAGTAAGTTATAGTTAGTAATATTATTTTAAAAGTTTTATAATAAAAATATAAGTATATAACTTTATTAAGTATTATAATTTAAATTATATATAAAAATATAGTCTTAGATATTTTATATAAGATAATATAAGTTTATAAAGGGGTTAATATATTCTAGTATATTTAGTTTTTAATAACTTAGTTTTAAGTTTTTTAGGATTAAGAGGGAGGAAGTAAGTTAAGTATAATATAGTTATATTATTAAGGCTTTAGTTCTTACTTAGTAACTTAGACTTAGTAGGCTTAAAGGTAAGATTAAGTATAAGACTTAGTAACTATATTATAGTTTAATATTTAATTTATAATATTATTATTTATTTATTAAATAAGAGTAGATTAGGTAATAAGCTTCTTTTTTTATTTCTCCCTAATAGTTATAAAGTAAATTTATTTATCCTTATTATTCCTTTTTAACCTATTAGGTAAAGCTAAATAGTATAATTAAACTATTATTTCTCTTAGGCTTTTAAGTATTTATTACTTAACTATTATATTTTTTTTACTATTTTTATAATTAGATTATTATTTATCTTAATCCCCTAATTATAAATATAAGTCCCCTTTTAGCCTATTAAGTTTAAATAAATAATATAATTAAATTAGGACCTATCTTAAACTCCTAAGTACTTTATTATTACTTAATTATTATTTCCTTTCTTTTATTATTACTATTATAATATTTTTATAGCTTCTTATATATATTATAATATAAAGGTAAATTATTTAGTATCTTAATTATAAAGGTCTACCTTTTTTAGACTTTTAATTATTAGCCTTAAGATAATAGTTATTAGTATTATTAAGTTTTATATATATTTAATAATATATTTACTATTCTTATATTACTTAAAGTTTTAAATATTAACTAACTTTACTTTAAGGCTTCTTCTTATATCTTATTACCTAATAATTTATTAAAATAATACTTAGTATCTATTATTATATTAATTTATAGTTAAACTTTAAGTTATATTAGTAGTTATAATAATTCCCTAATTACTAAGAATATTCCCTTCCTATATAATATATATAATAAGCTTAGTTTTAAGATTTTACTTATTAAATTTCTTAATAGGCCTATTAAGGATAATTATATTATTATCTTATAAGTTAATTTAATAAATTTTATTAACTTCCTTAATAAGACTTAGGATAAGATATATAAATTTATTTCTTAGCTTATCCTATAGAAAATACTTAAGTTATATAAACTTACTTACTTATACTTTTAGGTAGAGGGAGGATTTTATAAGAAAGGTAAGATTTATTAGTAAATCTTAAAGTAGTTATTAGAAGACCTTAAGCTACCTAATATTCTTAGCTTTTAATTTAGTAATAATATTAATAGAGAATCTTAGTAGGTTATACTTAATAAGCTAACTTAGGGGTTATTAAATAGTAAGGTTAAAAATTAGAAGATAGTTAATATTATAAGTTAAATTTATAATAATATTCTTATTAAGAACTAGTATTATTTTTTTATTATTATTATTATTAAAAATAATTCTATAACTAGTAGTTAAGTAGTTATAATTAAGAAGTCTAATAAGTTAAAGCTTTTTATTAATAAAAAAAATTATATTATTAATATAGGTATTACTTACTTATTATCTACTTATCTTTATTTACTAAATATGAAAATAATATTATAGTTTTTAGGTAGAAAATTACTTAAGGATTAGGATTCTAAGATAAATATCTAGAATATTATAAAGAATATTTAGAATATTATAATAATAATTTAAAGGAATTTAGCTAATATAATTCTCCTTATCTTAGCCTTAAAGAAGGTAGTAAATAACCTTAAAAATTAAGGTTTTAAGGTTATAAGAGGTTAAGAAAATATTTATATAATATAATTATATATAAATAAAGGCTTTTAATAACTTTCTAAGGTAAATAACTTTAAGGTAAATTATAAATAAAATAATTAAACTCTTTTAGCCTTATTAATAATATATAGGGTATATTATTATATATAGATAGAAGCTTTTAGTAATTTCTTATAAATAGGGATTTAGGTACTATTATAAGTTTAAGAATAAATATAAGTATACTTAAGTTATAGAGTTATATTTACTAATAAGGTTATTCTTTCTTATATAAAGTTATATTCTATTATATAAGATAATAAATAATATATTTTACTAGTTAATAAGGGGTAAGGTAGTTATAATAAGTAACTTACTAAATAAATCTATTAGTAGGCCCTAATTATAAAAATAATATATCCTAACTAAATAAATAGTAATATATATATATATATATATAGGTAGATTATCTTATATAAGAACTAATATAATTATTAGTTTTAAGGTTATTTTTATTTATTATAATATAAAAGTATAATTCTTATTTCTAACTCTTTATAATATTATTTATATCTAATTTATAAGTAACTTAATTTTATTATAATTAACTAAGATAATTAATCCTAATAATAAAGATAAGTAATTATTATTATTATATTAAATTCTTATATTTAATAAGAATAGGGATATAAGAATAAATATATAAAAGTAAATAATAATATTAGCTAAAGAATATAACCTTTCCTACTAGCTTATATATATAGAAACTATAATTTACCTAACCTTATATAAGTTTAAACTATTTAATAATAACTTACTAAGAATTTAGTTAAGAGAAATAATAAATATAAACTTTATAGAGCTTAGGAAATATATTAGCCTATAGTCCTTAATTATAAGGGCTAAGCTTATAAATAAGTTTATTAAGGTATATTTTCCCCTAATTAACTAGCTCTTAGTAAAATTAACTTCTTAAGTTAAAGTAAGCTTATAAGGTATTAATTTATACTTTCTTATAATTAGGAGCTTAATTATAAGAGAGGATAGATATAAGGGGTATCTTAATTACTTATATAGCTAATATTATTATTACTAATTTATTATAAATATACTAATTTTAAGAAATAACCTTATATAAAGTATTAGGGTAAATATAGTTATTTATTTTTCTTAGGATTATTATATTAATATTTTAAATTACTTATATAGTAGTAAAAGGTTAATAACTTATAATATAATAATTTACTAAGTATTTATTATAAAGGCTTATAGGCTATAAAATAAGTAGTATATAATTATAAATCCCCTTTAAAAATATTAAAATTATTCTTTATAATATTCTTATTATTTTATAACTATATTATATATACTTAATTTAAATTATTATAATTTATTTATAATAAGCTTTTTATTTTATTAATATTAAAATATTAATCTTAATATAAAGTTATTAGAGGTTTTAAGATTTATTTTTAGTAAATTATTAGGGTTTCTTACTAATAATACTTAGCTTATAAGTTATTACTTTATTATTTTAGACCTAGCTAGTAAGGTAGTATAATTTACTAGGCTTATCTAATTTATATTTTTTATATTTAGCCTAATTAAATAAACTTTAAATATAATATATTTATATTAATTTATTAAATAATATATAGGCTTTTATTCTTTATTAAGATATTTAATATATATATATAAAGAAGAGTTAAGCTAAGAAATTAGTATTTATTTTCCTTTTCTATTTTTCTTAAGGGGTAATATAGGTAGTTATATAAGTAGAAAGACTATCTTATTATAATTAATTTTTAATTAAACTTAGTATTATTTTTATTAAGTATTTAGTTTTAAAAAATAAATTTTAACCCTAGAATTATAACTTATTCTACTTTCTAAGTTATAAATCTAAATTAATTTTTAAAAGATAAAGAATATATTTAAATATAAGCTTAAAGAAGTTTTTTTAACTTATAAATAAATAATTTTTATCTTCTTATTTCTTCCTTATTACTTTTAGCTAAATACCTAATATTATATATATACTTATAATTTCTTTTCTCCTTAGATTTCTAAAGTTTATCTCTAAGCCTTTATATTTTATCTTATTTTATTAATATCCTAAGTTAAATTAGGCCTATATAATAATAAGGAGTTCTTTAAAGTTAGTAGGACTTATAATATAATAATTATAGTACCTCTTAGCTTTAATAAGGAGGGTATTATCCTTATAATTAGTTTAACTTATTATAGTTTTATTATAAAGGTTATATCTAATATTACTAAGTTATACCTTTATTATAACTTCTCTATTAGGATTAAAATTATTAAATACTATAGATTAAGTAATTCTAAGTATAATAAAAAGCTTAATATTTAGTAGAAGTAGGGTTTTAAAGTTAGGAAATACTTAATTAAAATATTATAGTTAGAAATTATTCTTATCTTAGTTAAGGTTAACTTAGATTAAGTTAAGATTAAATATAAATATATATTATATATTATTAGAGGTTTAAGTTAATTATTATAATTAGTATTAGTAAGTTTAACCTAAATATTAAGGAATACTTTATTATAAGCCTTTACTACTATTTAGTTAAGTTTAAGATAAAACCTAGTAAAATTAGTATAATTATAAAGCTTCTCTTAAGGGAGAAGTATTATAAATAGGTTATACTTACTATAATAAAGAAGGCTTTATATATATTAGAGAATAAAGCTAAGATTTATATTAATATTATATAAATTAATAAAAGTAAATAAAGTAAATAGGATATAAAGTTTAGGATTAATTATAATTAGTAGTATAATATAGCTAAGTATTAGTATAATTACTACTAATCTTAATAGCTATTAGCTTAATAAGGAATTATATTAGTATAGCTTATTAGTAAAGCTTAGTACCTCTATTTCTTCTTTTAGTTCTTACTTTTATTCCTTTCTTTATTTATTCCTACTTTTATTTAGCTAGTAGTTTTAATATTATATATTAAGAATAAATAAGAAACTAATATTAAGGATTAATAAGATAGTATTATAGGAGGGGTTTAAGTATTTATTATTATATTTAGTATCTAAATTAATTAAGATTATTCTATTCTTATATTTATTTTTATAATATTACTTAAAAAAGAAAACCTAAAAAATATAAAGGTTTTTTTTTTTCTTTTTTAAGTTAAAACTATATTATAAAGTATTATATATTAAACCCTTATATAAATTATCTTAGATATATTAGTGCCTACTTAAGGTTTTATAATAAAATCTTATTTTATTTAAATCCTTCCTTAGTTATTTATTAGAACTTTCTTCTTATTAGCTTAATAGATATTTATACTAAGAATTATCTCTAATATACCTCTTAGATCTTAACTATATAATATACCTTACTAATAATTTATTACTTACTCCTAAGATATTTATAAATTAGGTATCTTTAATAGTTAATTATTAAGCTAAATAACTTAACTTAAGTATAGAAGATATAAATAAATATTAGTTTCTTAATATTAGTATATATCCTTTTTAAGTTAGGTAGAATAATAATATCTTAGGAGACTAAAGTTATAATATAGTACTTATTATTATAGAAGAATATTAAGAAAAGTTATATCTTAAATAATAAAAAGGTATATTATTAGGGCTATTAGGTATTTATAAATAAAAAGTTAAGTAATACTTATTTAAGTACTTAGAATTATAGGGTAAGCTACTTATAAGTTAATAATATAGAGTATTATAAGAAATAGGATAGATTATAAGCCTTATAGTATACTAATATCCTATAGCTCTAATCCCCCTATTAGAGTACTTTTACCTTATTATAGTACTTTATTTAATTAAAGTTTATTTAAATATTCTTATAAATAAAGTAATATAAGTTAATATAAAGAAAGTTATAACTTATTATATTTTAATTAATTACTATTTAATATAGGCTTAACTTATTTAGATATATATAAATATAATTTATCTTATTTTTTAAAAGGATTATATTTAATAAAATAGTTAAACTAAATATTATTTTATAACTATATTTTAGTTTTAAACTAAGTAATTACTTATAATAGGAGGATAATATAATTTAAATATTTATAAGTTATATAAGTATTATTAATATTTAAGTATATCTTAACTAAGAGCTTAGTTATAATCTCCTCTAATTAAACTAATTCTTAATTTACTAGTAGAAGTAAATATATTTCTTTATAACCTACTAATTAACTCTACTATTTTATAATATACTTAATATATTAATTTAATATATTTTTAACTTTTATACTTAGTTATAATAATATCTTCTATTATAATAACTACTTTCTTAACTTTTTAATATTATATTATAATATTATAAATTAATAAATATAATATTTATTAAATTATTACTTTTTTACCTTAGTTTTAAATTTATTCTTATTTATTATATTATTTAGTATAATATATATATTATATAATTATATAGGAGCTACTTTATTTAGTATTATTTAAATAAATTAAATATCTACTTAGTATATTATATTATAAGGGTAAATATCCTCTTTTTATTAGGTTATTAAGACTCTTTATTAATTATAAGGTAGAAGGTAGTTAAAGTTAATTAGTTTTATAAATTATATCTAAGAAAGTTAAATAAATTCTTAAAATATAAATACCTCTAATCTTATTAATTAAGCTTATTTAATATAATCTTATATTTAAATATTTAGTTAAATTTATTTAATTTAATATTATATTTAAATATATCTTTTTAAGTTATCTTTTTATATAAATAATTTATTATAAATAGTATCTAAGATACTCTTTAATAGCTCTTAGTAGTAAAACTATTCTTATATTATACTTTCTTATTATAGAGTTTAATATAAAAGGATATATTAGTTTATTATAAATTTTATTTATAATTTATTTATCTTTATATTTATATTTATAACTTTTATCTTTTTTTAAATATAATAGGATTTAGGCTTTTTATAACTTAAATTAGAAGTAAGTTAAATAAAAGTTAATAATATTAATAAAACTAATTAGTTTATTTATATTATATTTTTATACTTAAGGTATTTTTTATATCTTTAGTTATTTAATATTAACTCTTAAGATACTTTTTTAAACTCTCCTTAAAAGAAAAATAAGAATATAGGTTATAAAATTAAATATTTATATCTAAGGTATATATATATTTGATATTAATATTTAAGATACCTTTTTAAATTCTTCTTAAAACCCTCTAGAATTACTTAGTAAAATTAGAATTTAGGTGATGAAAATGTTGGATATTTGTAATAATTCTACGTAGTGATGTATTTTCCCCTGGGCTTGGCTTTAACAAAAGCCGGCATCTCCTCGACAACCTCAAGCTGCTCGTGAGACAGCTCCCATGAGGTCGGAAAGATGGACGACATTTTGCTTATGTCCGTGCTCTTAGCTGACGCGTTGAATGAATATCTGAGTGGATCTTGGTGTTTGGGTAAGAGTTTTGTAAGTGTTGGCGATGGTGCAAAGACATAGCAGTTGAGAAATTCGGAAGAACCAACAGACAGAAGTATATATAATAGACAATTCTTTCATGGTTATAAATTGAACAGCCATATTTTCAAGTTTTCAACAATTGAATAGAGCCATTGACTCAATCCTTTGTCCTTCTGTGGGAATAATAAGCGCGTATCTCATTCATGAGCTCGGCCGAGGGTCGAGGATCTTTGTAAGCTTGCACATCGAGAAAGCAATTTCTTTTTGTGAAAATTCTGGTACCTCACCTCTCTTATTACAAGCTTGATTTTAGCTATTATGCTGGCCCAATATTCTGCAAGAAAGGCATAGTTCATCAAGATCTTACTCTGTACCTGCTCTCAGAAAGACTTTATCCCGGTCTCTATTTTCTCATATACTAAGCGAAAGAGCCACAGATTATCTGAGGACGAAAATAGCATGATATCTTCCCGCATCAATAGCCATTGCTCGCCGCTTAGGTCTTGGAACGCTAGTCCTTCGAGCGCTTACACTGCATGAAGGGACCGCATACCCCTTCGGATTACAGATTAAGAGCGGACTGCTTAGGCCCCGGAAATGGTGTTTTGAGGACCCTTTCATAGTTGGAAACTGTGCTAGCATCCTTGAAGAGCTGTTCAAGAAGGCCCTCTTCCGCATCGCCCTCGTTGAAGAAGTCTTGCACAGAATACGAGCCCCCGCTCAAGCGTCTCTTACCACCAATCCATCTCGACCTTACGGCATTGGCAAAATGTGTCCGTTGATTCAGCTTCAAGCCATGTGGAGCTTGCTCTATATTTAGCGCTACAGATGGAACGTGTGCTTTTAGTAGGACTGTCCAGGAATAGGAGACCAAGGTGTACATGTATTACTACTTTAGAGCCAGACAACTGCCGCAGGTCCAGTCTCTGGCGTATATGTCGCTGGTTGTCTTATCCTCTCACTCTAATCTTTATGCATAGCCATTTGTAAGACCTCTGACATCCCGGAAAATACCACTCAAGGCCTTCGGAGACTATCACAATAGCCCTGATCCAACCAAATTTCGATATTTTACAGCCGACGAACAGCAGTCGGAAGCCTATTGCCATGCAATTTGGATGTATGAGAGTGCAAGGAAATAGAAGAGCGAGCTGGAATGCTTCTTCATATGCTCGACTCCAGCTATCGGACGTGGCACTAAATCAAGTTGTGTTAGATATCTGCCATTCATTTTTAGGTGTTTTCAGGACACATGGTGATGTGATTGTGCTCATACCTGTATCATTGCGCTTGTACTCTTTCCACTAGGTCCGCTTCAACTCAGAGACAAGCCAGGTGTTTCCATCCAAGTCTGGGAACCTGATCCACCTTGGGTGCTCCGATGTGCCCTCCCCTCCGTGCTTGTACCCCCACTTTCGTCCATCAAGCACCTTCTTGATATGGACGACATCCTGGACCTGCGCGCAGAGGGTGATCCTGTTCCACCCAACTGGATTGTTGGAGGTGGATGTGCTGAAACGAATGGCAGTGTTGGACATGTAGAAATCTGTATGCATTCCGTCCTTGGTGAGCTGTGGAAGCCGACCCTTTTGCGCTGCAGGCTCCCAATTGATGAAAGTGTTTGGTTGGGCAAATATGTCGCAGAGGAAATTGTGTGTCTCTCTGGCGGACTTGACTTTCACCGTCATTCCCTCCAGGGTGAAATTCGGAAATGGCGCTTGGGAATTGGTGGATGTCTGGGACATCTGGGAGGTGATCTGTTGCTGAGACATTTTGAAGGCTTCTTATGGGGTTGATTTGGCTGCAAAGGGGGCACTCGAGTGTATGTGATATTGTCTGGTGAGTTGACACTTGGTGGTATGTGTCATGTCGGAAAGATCAAATGAGAGGAAGATGGGTGCCCAGGACCGACCATGGCAAATATCGCCCAAGTGGGATACCGACAGTGAATAATGTATAGTTGGTGGAGACTTATCACACCAAGTGACTTCTCTCTGGCATGCTTCATAGAAGATGCGTGGGGGACCGTTGGTGACAGCATGCATGGCTGTTTGGCACCTAGGCAGTTCAGTCACGACATGTTGCGACAAGATGCACTACCCTCCCTTATCATCCCATATGACACCGATATTTTCGGGTTAAGCAGCAGGAATATGCAGCAATTGAGGTTCCCAGGCCTGAAATGGAGGAAACAACGACTGCAGTGACTGCATAATAGAAGGCAAGGCAACCCTACGTGTTCTGACCAGGCGGACCTCGATATATGGACTGAATTGACATAGTGTCTCTGGTCAAGTATTGTAACAGTAGACTCTCCTGTATTTCTTCATAAAATTTCTACTACATACCCCATCAAAGAAATCATATGTCAGAGCTCATTAAGCTTTGTTTTGCAGCTGTTGCTGTGGTCATTTCAATGTCGTCAATGCTGGAATTCGCTGTGATGTCTCAATCAAGGAGTTTGTCAGATATGTTGGCTTCCTTAGAAGGATGTACTAGTAAATTAGAATGTCTTGCATTTCTCAAGAAACACTAGCATTGTGTCTGCATGGGCATGGGCATCTCTGACCTCTTCTATTTATTCAAGTAGACGGGTACCTTACCAGTTTTAGAGTCTTCTAAGCTGTGCGGAGGGCAATGGAATAATCTACCCAAACCCCTAGTCTGCTGCTTAAAAGATGCTGTGCTGAACTATAGCGAGCTTTTATAGTGGCCATGGTGATTATTCAGTGTTTTGTTGCTTCGGAATAGTCACAGCAAGTTGCTATAATGACAGCTTCTCGAGTTGTCATTACAGTAGGTGGATGAGAAGAATGACAAGCATGGGCAAATGGAGAAACAAGTCTGAGGTGTCAAATACCTGACTATTTTGTGCTGACCCATTCTGCCACAGGGTAAGTATTTGTGGAACACCTGCTTCTCTCGTACCCAGGTCCTATGACCTGGATGCCACTTGATTGCAAAGCCCAACAACAACCGCTTCATTTGACTTGATTTTCAATGCTCGTGTTTGTCCACCTAGGCAGCATAAGTATAGCAGTGGTAATCTAGAACCTCCCAGAGATGGTGTCACACAACAATTTTATTGGGAAGGAGGAGCGCTTTACATAATATAGATTTGTGATTAAGAAATATGTCACGCTTGTCAAATGGGTATCATTAGTCCACCTCGCTTGCTCATGGCTGATACGCAGCCCCCCACGTCTTCCTGAGCCCGCCGTTCCCCTCCTCTGTAGGTGTCGCGGGAGGTGGCGTCACGATAAACTCAATCGTCTCGCTCAAAGCCCTGGGCCTCGTAATACCACCGGAAGCGGGCCGTAACGACTCCGGAACCTCACGGAACTCCTCATCGCCGCCGCCGAGCAGAGCCCGACTCGCCTCGCTCACATTCCTCTGCCGCCTGTCCTCGTCGACACCTTCCCGGTCATCGTCCTCCTCGGGGTCGTCTTCGTCCTCAGGCATGGACCCTAGGGCGGCCCTCTCACTGCCGTCACTGGGCGCCCGCCCGAGACTGTCCCGGACCGACTTTGCGCTGGGCACGGCCCCGCCGCCGACTGCGATGGCTGGCGGCTCGCCCCCGGCCATGACGCTGTCCAGGCTGGACGACCTGCTCCCCTTGCCCCAGCCGAATGCCGAGCCCAGGGCGTCGTCGACATCGTTCTTGAGCTTCTGTTGCTGCTGCTGTGTCGTGGTGCAGTCGGCGTCAGACTGCGCCCGACTGCGGGTCAGGGGTGCGCTGCTGCTGCGCCTGCCGCTGTTGGAGGTGATTGAACCCTGGCTCTGTCTGGCGCGGTGCTGCTTGACGTATTCCTCGAAGGCTGTGTCGCGGGTGTGGTTGTACGAAGCGCGGCGATCCAGCCCTGTGCCTGTCACGGAGATATAGGATACCGGCCTCTTTGGGATAGCTAGCTCGGCTGACTCGGCGGGCGGTGACTGCGGTTGGGACTCGGAGACTGTGGTGATACCACCCAAGAGCGCGGATGATGAGTTGGCCCGGCTTCGGCTGGCTTGCGCGTTCGTTGCGTCCACATCGTTGGTCAGGCTGAAGTTGAGGCGCCCGCCGACCTTGACAAATGAGGATCCCCGCGGTCTGGTCTCGGGGGCAGCGGCCTCTGCTGAGGGTGCTGTCGGGGCTGGTGATGTGATATCGATGGCGTTGCCCAGGACCGCCTCCCTCGAGGCCCAAGATGCACGAAGTTCTACGTCCCAGTCATCGGACTCATTTCGAGAGTGGAGGAACTTTTCCTTGCGGTCGCTCTTGAAGCCGAAGGGTTTGACGTTACCCGGGTGGTCATAATCGTCGTACTGGGCTAGGCACTTCCAGATCCAAGCGGCGTATGAGCCCATTGCAAGAACGGGGATACTGTTGCTCGGTCATCAATATGGACTCCTGGATGAGGCAACCGTTGGGTTGTTCTTACATGAGCAGACCGTGGATAACCTGCGTTCCAATGGTCCACGAGGAGAGGTCCGTGTCTGACATCAACCCTCCCATTATCATGGACACGATGATTCCCACAAGCTTGATGAGGCTGGAGACGACCATCTCCTTTGGTGTCAGTGCCTCGGCAAATGTCCTGAAGATCTCGAATGCTGTGCATAATATTGAGATGGCTGCGAAGCCGATACTGATCGATTCCCATCTTATATGTTTGTCAGCACATACGAGAACGTGCTGGTAATAGGCCTGGAATACTCACGCAACTGCTGTGCCATTTGTTTCATCGGAAACGCCTATGGCGTTTGCTAGGAGGTATGCGGATAGGCCGATGAGGACGATGTAGAGCGAGACCTGCACCAACCATGAAGGGACGAGGACCATAAGCCGCCATTGGGCCCGGTCAAATTTTGCCTGGTCGCGGTGATTCGCCATCGTCGTGGCCCCTGTCCAGAAGATGGGTGTGTGGTCTATGATGGGTGCGACGGGGGCTAGCTGATGCCGTGAGAAGCTTATTCAGATGTGCCGAAGGAGGTGGGAAGACGGGATATCAACGAGTGCCGGAGCTATATAGCTGCGGAGGTTGTATGCCTGGAGTCTCTAGCCTTGCAGCAGCAGGCAAGAACGTGAATTAAGAAAATAAAGGGCGGTGACAGTAACAACTCAGGATGGGGCGCTCTAGGAGGACGAAGGATTCTAGGACTGCTAAGAATATGGCATTCCCCAGATTTTGAGAGAACAAAGAAGATACACAGCCCACTTTTGGATGCCCACAGCCCGGTGCACTGGAACCGGGCCCCGGCTTGAGAACAAAATTGAAGCTTCGACGACTGTGCTGAGGCGAGGCGCGTGCCCACCAGGCTGCCACATTCCGAGAAGATGGAGCTAAGCCACCGGGGCAGGGCTCTGGTGGTCCGGCAGCCCGGCCGACTCATCAGCGACGAGAGATGGAGATGAGAGCTTCGGGCAGTGGGCAAAATGACGCGAAGAATCAGACGCTCTGAGCATGTTGAGATCCAGCGACCAGGGGCGGCTCCACCTTCACGATATTTGACATCAAGGCCGCGCAAGCCCCCGGGCGGATAGTGCTCTGTTTTTTTTTTTACGAGTGAGCGTACGTCGCCCGAGAATGACTTGTGGTCTTTCGTGTTGTTTTTGTGACGACCAGAGGGGCAGAGGAGAGGTGCTATGCCATTGCGGCTGAGCTCATTAGCTTTTCCCTGGCTCTCTCCGTCCGGTAATGTGGTATCGGAATGACAACAGACACCAAAGGGCACTAAGGCCCAGGCAAATGGGTAGGATCCCGCATGGATGGAGCCCCCCCCCCCCTTCACAAGGCAGATGTGGGCTCTGTCAGCTTCTGGCGCGTCCTGCGTTAAAAAGGTCTGAGGCCCCAGAAGCTTTGTTGAGGGCAAAATGCAGATCTCAGGCAGCGTTCGCAATCCTTCAGGATGACCTCGCAGCAGCACTTGGGCAGACGGGCAGACGGCAGCGAACAGCAGGACTGCTCCGCTTCATTCCCGAGTGCTGGCGGCCAATCCCCAAATGACAGCGAATCTCCGCAGGCAACCTTCCGGGCCGAGCTGGTTGGTTGCTTTCAGGCGGATGGAGTCAGTGGCTGCACAGCGAATCCACAGCGATGTGAGCCACTCGCTCATCAGCCGAGTCGCGCGTGGCCCGGATGGACCCGTTCTGTGCTGGCGTGTCTTGATGAGGCTCATTTTGCAGGCGTGTCGGGCACAGCACAGAGCACAGCGAGTTCGTTGCCCGGGTCTAAAAATAGAAACGCGCTCCCGAGCTCATGGACGGGCACGGACTGCTATGTCCGTCTTGTTGTGAGGTGAACAGCCACAATCCTGCCCGTGGTCTGTTGCGGTCAGGCTCCGGTGTCTCTTCAAGATGTTGATGAAGATGGGTTTGGGCTTGACGACAACGTCCACCAGGGGCTTTCTGCTCTGGGGTCTGGACGTTCAAGTCAATTAAGAAGGTGGATGGAATGGGGGATGCACGTTTCACCAGGAAATAAGCATATATCGTGCGAAAAAAGGGCAACCGCCGGATGAGACCCTGCAGCCAAAAGCTGCAGTGGAACCCACCCTCCTCCAACACACCCAGACAGGGTTTTGCCTTAGCCTGCCCCCCAGACTGCCGTGTCTCGGGCCCGCCACGTGGAGCCGGAAGAGACGCGACAGACAACCTCGTCGTGGGAACACCATCACGGACACGCCTCACTGGCGGAGCTCAACATGAGAGTACATCGATCTGCGGCGACGCGAAATCACTTGACGCCAACACTGATCGCCTGTTCGTTTCCCAGCTTTGGCTGCTTGGACGCGCCATCACAGGTAGGTCTTCTCTCGACCATGGATACTTGCTTGGCGCTCAGCAACCATGGCCGAGGTTAACAGGACCTGGGGCTGAGGCCCTCAGTGTGAACGCCGTGTTCAACACCGTCGCCTCGAGTTTCTGCCCGGCCGTCATTTTTCAGCTGGTAATTTTGAGAGCAAGCACGAGCCAGCCCATCAAGTTGAATATTGACCGACAGGACCCACCCGCTACAAGATCTTGTCCCTCCACAGCCATCCCAAAGCAACGAGATGCTCCAGGAATGTGCGAAGGGGCATTGGCTTGTGCGGACAAAACCGAGTTCACAACATGATCACATAGACCACAATCATATGACAAACAGTCACATCAACGAGCAGGCCTCCGTCGGTGACTGTTCTGTGTTCCTGAAACGCCTCAGCATGGAGGAATCTTACCGGGACAGCCCTTGCCCTCCAGCGAATTTTCCCAGGGTCGTGGTTGTGCTCAGGGGAGAAAGCGACATCACTTTGCACTGGGGACTCCGGGGTTCTGCCTGGTACTCACCGGGGTACTGCTGAGCAGAGGACGAGGCCTGTTTCGTGTTTGCTTCTCACCTCGCATACATGTCCATTCCCGGAAGTCCGGGGACCCGGCATTCGATTCGCAACATAAGCCATGAGAATGGCTGTCAAGAATGGGTAGAACAGCGATCCGAGTTCCACCAAGAGACACTGGGCGACTCAGCTGAGGACTACAGCCGCCCTTCTGAGCAAAAGCGTTCTCAGCCAGGCGGAATACCCAAGTCACGGTACTGATCAGTCATGAAAACGAGAGTGTGGTATTTTGTTCCAAGGATGGGTGGGCAACGCCGCGAGTGACCGTGTTGAAGTGAATTCGCCGTTTAAAAAAGAAGATACCACAATGTACTACTGCCCTCGACCACCGCCTCCCCTCCGTCTTCCCTTTGACGCCATCTACGGGGGTGCAGGGGCAATCTAGGCCCCAGCCCGCCCGGTCCAAAGCTCCATTAACAATAATAATGCGGTATTGTGCGGCCGCGTGAGCCGACCACAAGATCCCGTCTCTACCGCCAGGTCACCGAACTGAGGGTCATCGTGAGGTTGATACCACCACGCTGCCCCTCTGCTGCGACATCCTCGATCCATCCCCAGACCATCCCACCACACCCTCTCGTTTCATGAGCCGGGTCGTTTACAGGCCCTTGGCGACGGAGTCGAGGTAGACGCCGGCTGTGTTGAAGTTGACGACGCTTCCGTCCTGGGCGGTCATGGCCGGCTGTGAGGTGGTGGGCTGGCCGGCTGCGGCTTGGCGCTTGACAACCACTGGATATATTGTGGTCAGCATATTGGCACTTCACCACATGACAAGATTTGCCGTATGAGGTACTCACAGTCTTCCTCTCCCTTGAGAGGTGCCGCAATAGCAGCAGCGAAGAGAGTGACAAAGGTCAGGAGTGTGAACTGCATCTTGGCTAGGCTTTGATGGATGTCGGCCGGCGACGGACTGATTACAAGTTGTAATGAATGGGGTTGGTTGGTGAAGATGAGAGAGGCAGAGAAAGACAGTACTTGGTCTCGACAGTAATTCGGCTTGTGGGACAGAGAGAGAAGAGAGCGTTATGAGGAACGGGGAGAAGGGGCTAAAGAGAAAGTGGTATTTGTATGTTGGTCTTGGTGGGCATGAGATGCCACGGCATGTCACCTCGTCCAAGCACTCCATCTCAGACTCGGGATGAAGATCCCGTGGAATTCGAGACCAGACTTCCCCGTCAGTGAAGAGCACGGGGTGGGACAGCATGGGACGGGGCATGTACAGCCTTGCGGGGCGGGCAATGGGGGAGGTACCTACTGCTCATCATACCAGGCTCAAGACATGCCATCCCAACAGCATGACTGTACTGTATTGGTGCTGGTATGGTATTGTATCTGGCGTTAGTATGATATGGCGTAGCACGCCGTGGTACAAGAAGACGGCACTAGGAAAGGCTGAGCAGCTGCTGTACCATGCACGTGGGCAGGGCGGACAGGGCGGACTGAGCATGTCACAGTACGACAGTGCCGTATCAGGATTGTCAAGTTGCTCCAGCTGCCCAGCCCGGGATGATGACATGTTCTGTCGCCTATGCTCGAGTACCCGCCGACGTATTCCGGCCGCGAGGACAGCCGGCCTCCTGAGCATCCCCTCGGCAGGGGGTGGTCCACCGTACAGTAGAACATGTTTGCATGCATGTCGAGTGTGTGTGTGTGTGTGTGTGCCCCGTCGCCCCGCCCCCGGTTCTCCAGCTGTGCCAGTCCCCACCGAACAGAGTATTGTGCACTAGACCACAGCAGACCGTGCAGGCAGCAAGAAAGGCCTGGGTGGTGTTTCCACAGGGGCGGGGACAACTGGAGAAGGGTTGGGTTTGGCCCAGCATTCAGACGGAAGCGGACGACAGGGCCCTTGCCCTTCTGGTTTGGATGGTGGGATGGTGAAACTTGAGTTGTGACGGCTTGTACCTGATCAGCCTCAAGGGCCGCCAGCCACAGCGGCTGCCCGCCAGGGAAACCGCTGTCGGGAGGGCAGGGTGGGGTCAGGTACCGAGTAACTCCTCTTTCCCACTGCCGTGAGCCCAAACCAAACGGGCAACACGGGACGGAAAAGCTTGGCGATGCAGTCAATCTTGCTTGACCTGGGTCGATGATCCCCGCAGAGGCTCAGGGAGCCGCATCAGGGCGCTCTAGGCGCACGACAGAGCATGGGGCTTGGCCTGGGAGAAGATCAGACAGCCTAAGAAGCCCTTCCCGTCCCTTCCGTGTTTCTGGTCTGGCCGTCGGGCCTTGGGTCCTCTCTGCCAACCATTCGTCCTATCATTTCCATCTTGCTGCTTCTAAGAATACTCTCTCTCTCCCCCTCTCTGTCTCTCTCTCTCTCTGTGTGTGTGTCTTCATCATGCCGCCGGGGCGGGCTTCAGTTGTTGTCGCTACTGACACAGCAGGCTGACTGGCTGTGAGACGTGGCTGTGCAGGCTGAAAGACAGACAGTCACTCGGTCACTCAGTCGGACAAAGAAAGGCACCTGCAACAGACAGCGTCATGTCTCCCCGACCCCAACACCGTAACACGGTTTGACAACTGTCGAATCTACAGCAGAACGACTGCCAGGCACAACCTCCTCCCATCTCGTCAGTGGAGCCACGCCTTGTCAATGATCGATCGACTGCAAATCTTGGTTTCAAGCCACCAAGCAACTGCAGCAGCAATGCCTGGGAGCAGATGAACCCCGTCATAGCACTCGATAACTAAGATAACTAACCCATACTTGATACTGCCTGCACAGCCCGCCCTCGCCGTCTCGTCCATGGACAGGGAGCCAAGAGCCTGTTGGCCCAGCCCAGAGAACAAAACTGTCGATCGCCGCCGTCTCAGTTTGAGGCGCCTAGTGCCAAGATGCCACCCGCCCTGTTGCCCTGGTACTATTCTGCGGCACTTGGATGACGACGCTCTCTGCCCCGACCACACACCCAGCGCTTGCCTTTGTCATCAGCACCTGCTATTTTACTACGTCTCCTCCCTCTGCATCAACCGCCTCTCTTTCTGTCCGTCAGTCAAGGACAAAGACGGATGTTGTCGATCCCGAAGCCACTCCCAAGACAGGGGTCTCTGGCTCGAGTCAGCGACAGCGCAGCATGTATCGCGGCGCGTTTGAGGGTCTCGGTACTGCCATCTCATTCCTCTGCCTCAGCCATCCCTATACCTGCGCCCCATCGCACATTGAGACCTATTGGTTGACTCGACAAGCCCCTCGTAGAAGCTCCAGAGGCTATCGGCGGTTGGCCAAGACACGGTGAGCGTGACTGTCCACAATGGGTCAATGTCGACAGGTCGGATGCAGCCGATAGATAACCCGACTCTTGACAATCGAGCTTGGTTTCCACGCATATGGTCGGCAACATTGGCGAGCGGCTCCCTGAGCATCCGGGTCGACGCCCGCTAGGCGGCGATCATCTCGTATCGAGCGCGGCATGGCTTCACAATTCAACATATAAAGAGCCCATGGTCGTTGAACCAGTTGTCATGGTTTGGGGTGGTCATTGACCTATCACCAGGGATGACAACATGCGCACAACAGCAAAGACACTTTCAGCTCAGGTGTTGTTCATCCCGCCTGAGGGACAGGCGGCTCACGTTGAGATGATTAAGGGCACTACTGTGGATGAGACGATCTGGAGGACGCCACTAGGTTTACGCATAACCATCCGATGGAGAGAAGCGAGCCTCGTCTTGCTAGTCCAAGGCTGATACGGATTCACCCGGGACTCGTCAGCCTGCGCGATACCTGAATTTCTACCCGAGGGCCTTTCATTTCTTTCACTCCGGAGCAGGCCAGGGCTCATTTACCGCCGAGGACGGAGTCCCATCATCCCCCTCTCAATTCACCAGCAGACAGGGTGCATTTCCCGGAATTGCCGCCCATGGATGACTTGGACCAATGGCCATCTCTCATCCATTGAGCTTGTCAAAAGGGGTCCAGATCGAGCTTGGCCTTCCACCGCCTCATTGCCACACATGAGTTTGCACAACGTAGCCGCGGTCGAGCTGCACTCTAAGGCAGGATTCTGCCAGTGTCTAGAGTCGGCTTTGCCTTTCTCAGTCGAAGCTCCAGGATTGGTAACAAGAAACGACGACAGCTCTCAAGTTGATACTTTTCAAACCCGCGGAATGGTGGCTGCATGTGGGTGTTTGTCCAGCCCCTTTGTTCCCTCACCAGAAGTATTTCCGTGAACGGAGCCACAAGAGACACTTGCACAACTCTGCGGAGACTTGACATGCCCAGGAGCCACGTCTTCGGAGCCACGGTGGGATGCTTATGTGGTTACACTATCACTCTCCCCAGCCCTTCTCTGCATGATACCCCAGTGGACCGTGCTCCAGGAACTCGCAAGCCGCTCGTCTTCACGAGCCTTGACGACCTCCATTGCGTTCAGCAGCTCCATAACCTCGGACTTCCCCATGAGAGACACAGGAACGCCTTTGATGGTAGCGTCGCCCCGTGCGAGCATATCAGTCAGCTGCCGCCCGTATGTCTCCTCGCCGGGGTCAAGCTCGGCGAGGGCTTCCTGCGCTGGGTTCGGAACGTTCGCAGAGCGGAAGGTTTCTGCACTGGCTGCCACGATCTCCCCGTCTTTGCCGCGGGTGACGAATGCGCACTTGAATTCGAGGGGAGTCATCTCCTTATCGATGAGGGCGAAGATCCCCATCCCGGCTCTGTGTCGTCGCACTTCGCGCCATCGCTGGATGAGGAGTGCTGTCCACTCGCCGTGCCCGATGTCCTCGAGACCAACCGTGGTCCAATCGCCATTGCTGTGATATGATTGTTTGGCGTAGTAGAACGCTCGCCCGGGCAGAGGCTTGACAACCCGGTGGTTCTGGAGGCTTGTGTGTAAGCTCGATTCAGTGTCCGCAGGCACGGTGTCATCTACATGGGGGCAAAACATACCGGGCCGGCGAGGCTGAAGTACTTGACCAGGGTCTCGTCGCTCTGTGATTTGGTGCAGTCAAAATAATGCTCATATCGCAACTCGGCTCCTAGCTCCTCCTGGGCGGTGGCTGCCACCATCCAGCTGTGCATGACATCGAGTGTCTGCCCAGTGGTGACGGGGCAGTCACCCAAATGGAAGGTGAAATACTGGACTGCGTTTTCCCGGAACTTCCCTCCGCCTTTGGGTTCGTAATCGGCGGCCCTTTCTTGCCAGGAAGAGTCCTCCAGTGACCCGAGGTGGAGAATATTGGCAACTTGCCTGACAGGCAGCACAGGCGCAGAAATTTCCTTGTCAAGACCCTCGTTGTATCCGGGTTGGAACAGTTTATACGACTGTTTAAAAACCTTGTGCAAGGTCTCGATGTGGTGAGCCGCGGGCTGGCGATGGGCTGTCGCAGGCTCGCTTGTCGAAGACGGGGGGCACATGATTTCCGCAAGACCCAAGTCAGCTCGTCGCTTCCATGATTGGCCGTCTCCTAGTTGTGGCCATGCACTCTCAAGAGAGTCCTCATCGATTAGGGGTGCAGTGATCCTGGTTGCATCGGTGACTTCCTGTCCCTTGAGAGCGTCGATGAAACGGGCACGCGTACTACTGACCACCCCATCATCTTCACCTATTCTGCATTCCTCGTACTCGAGCAGATTGTCATAGAATGAGGCGTACTCCCTGGCAGTCAGAGGCGTGTTGCCCAAAGCCGCCTTGACGGCTTCCTCAGACCGACCTCTCGCGCGCAGGACAAAAACAAAGGCGTACCTGACCGCAGCCGGATCCGTGATGTCCAGGATGGTACAGCCCTCGGAGACGACGGCAAGATGAAGGTTGAAGGGTTCGTGGGTGGCATTGTACCCTTCACCCGTCTCGGGCGTGACTGAGGCGCCCAGGAGGAGACATGTCGCAATGAAGGGGAAGGCAGGCCTCTCGTTGGGATACTCTTTGCAGGCCTCCTCCCACTTCTCTGGGGGAAAGCCGCCGGCAAGTTGGAGCTCGTGGAGCAGGAGGGCCCGGTTCAGGGGTTCCTGGAAGATGTTGATGAGCCTGCGACACGTCTCGACTGCACATATGCCCTTGTTGTCGTAGGCGCGCCAGAGCACGGCGAGTGGGCGGTAGCGGCCGTTGATTTTGGCGATGACATATAGCATGTGTGGGCTCCCCATGATGTAGTTTTGAAACAATATTCTATCGCAACAGCTGGAGATTTACCTACTGCAGAGGAAGTTGAATAAATAGGCTTGCGTTTTATGTCGAGCCAACAACTGCTGGGCAGCCAGCCCCACTGTTGCGACTGCTGCCTTGGGTTGGTGGAGGCTACCACAACCAACACCTCTTCTCATATTCAACGGCAGCTAGCAACAGATTCTCGGTAACAGTTGGGGATGGGATGTGCGTGTGGAATTCCACTGCATGATGTTTTCATTTTGCTGCTTAATCACAGCAACAGACTCTCAGCTGCCCATGACAACCTTTGAAAAAGAATCGCCAACCCCCTTCTCCTTCAACCACGCCTCCAGGGCCGCCATGTCGCCCCTGTTCTTCCGCGTGCCGTGCCTGGCCCCCAGGTCGTCCGTGATCTCGCTCATGCCCGCAAACTTCCTCCCAGCCGGTCCGCACTCCTCGCGGAATCTCTCGCTGACCTTCTTCTGGTGGCTCGGGATGTCGCCCCAGCTCTCGTTCTTGATCGCGTTCATGTAGTCGTCGATGTTCCCCGAGCTGCCTTCCAGGCAGAGCACCCCGGGTTTACCCGCCAGCACGAACCCCGTCAGCCCGTACGCCGTCGTGTACGACACTAGGTCCTTGCGCTTCTCTCGCGTCGAGAGGGATGGGAAGTAGAACCACACCCGCATCAGGGGGCCCGCTTCCTTGTCTGGCTTGGACGACTCTTCTCGCTGTGACTGTAATGAGTTGCGAAGATACCTGGGCGCTTTCTCTTGGATGTAGTCGAATGCTGCCAGGACGTCACCAACGGGCATGGCAGTGCCCAGCTCAGCGAGCTCGGCCCGGGACAGCCACACCGGTTGGCGCAGAGAGTATGTGAGCGGCGGCGGCTCCGTGACTCCCGCGTCCTCCGACGTCAGGGGCACCGCTATGCTCATCTGTATCTCAGGCGACTGCGCCTCGAAGCCGTCCACGCTCAGCGGGATGGTCATGTCGAAATTGAAGCTGGATGGTAGGTTGCCACCGGGCGGGTCCGAGGACTCGCACCATGACCTCACCCTCTCGATGATCTCGTCTGCGGTTGAGTCTGAGCTCCCTGTTGAGCTGGGGTACATGGCCCGGATCAACTCGACCATCGAGAGTTGAGCTTCGAGCAGGTCCCCCGGCAGGGTTGCCCCCACGCATCCTGCCATCTCACAGTGCTTCACCTGATGACCAGTCACGGCCCTCCCTCACAAGTCTCCCTGATGCCTGACTCGGTTTGCAAGTTCCTCCACAGACTCGATGCGCCTCAGCTATCTATGAGGCCATGGTTAGCTACTGTTGTCTGCTTGAGGAATTATGTGAGCCGAAATTTCCCATGCCAAGCCCCACACACATGGGCTTCAGGCTAACAGGCGCATCGAGGGCGAAGGCGGGTCTGCGTCGCTTTGGGCAAGAAGGTAACTTACAAGTCAGCCGTGGAAGCTCAGCTTGGAATCCATCAATGCTCTGATGGCTGCCCATGCTCCCGCTGCGTTGCGCTGTCAGGCCGTTGACCTGTCTCGGCCAAGAACAGCTCAGGGTCAAACCCTTGGAACGAAGGGGACCATTGTAGGCCTTGACTGCCGAATACACTGGTGACATGAATCCATTTGGGTCCTCCCAAGATTAGACGGTTGCTCTTAGGCCATGAGGTCACAAGTCGTTTTCCTTTAGCCAAGCTATGGCTTAATGCAAGGCATTGACAGTTAGTTGACTGAACGAAGGCCCCGTTACTCACCCGGCGAAGTTCTCTTACACATGCATTCATACGGTCTTCTTGCTCCTTACCCATGAGCTTCGATGTCCACACCCGGCACCGTTGCACTACTGGTTTTTATCACACTTGCACAAAACATGATGAAATAGTGAGCTTACGATATGCTCTTCCTTGATCTATCTCACTAACTTGAAATGATGCGACTGTCTTGTATTGGAGACCCAGAGGCGCGCAAGGAATCGATTAGAGGCCATCGATACTTCAGAATCTAGCACATTCTGTCCTAAAAGCCATCGCCGCATCACAAGTTTATGCACTGCCCTGGCTTCTCTTCATCAAATCAAGTCAAGACCGTCAAATCTGCCCGCCCCATGCGATTTTGGCACCTAGAGACCCCTTCATACCCTTGAACTCCGCCCAAGAAATCAGCGCAGGGCCCATGACAAGTGGCTGAACCACCTTTCCTCTTACTAATACACAGCGCACTTGCTTGAGACGTTTTTGTTCCTCCAGCTGCAGCAACTCAGGCAGATTGAACCCTTGGAATCGGATGTGACTGGAGTCGGAATTTTGTGAGACCAGTCAATTAACTGCACGCTGCTTGCATCCCTGTCGATTGACCAAATCGAATCTTGCGCGTCCGCAACGCCAACCAGTGCCAATCACTATCGACTTGCGAACGTAGGCCGGGAGGTCAAGAACGCGTTGCCACTCGGTCGAGGTAGCACAAAAAGCGGTGCCTTTCGCCTGAAGCTATCAAACCCCCCATGTTACCTGTTGCTCGAACTAGTAATAGCGGCCATTGAACTGATCGTGCTGCGGGGGAGCCTGCCCAAAAGGAGGGGTCGGACCAGTGTACGGGGCCTGGCCCGGAGGAGCGCCATAAATCGGTGGTGGCCAGTTACTATCTGGAACGGGTATGTTGGCCGGAGGACCATACCCCATACCCGGCGCTCCAGGTGGCGCAGTTTGCGTGTATACTGCGGCCGGAGGCGGGGGCTCGTACCCCGAGCCACTAGATCCGGGGCGGAGAGACGACTGTCTATAGGTGGCAGCAGCAGAGGCGATCTGGCCACGGCTGGCGCCAAAGGGGCTCTGGGGCCGCGGAGAGTTGCGGCCGTGGAAGGGGTACTGCGTGACATCCGCCGAAACCTGGCGGGTATGCGAAGGTGCTATGCGGGCTCCATTGTCGCGGATACTCCGATCTTGGTTGCTCTTCCAAGATGCAAAGTCTGGAACGGGGACCTCTCGGAGGAATCGCACCATGTTGCCCGAGTCAAAACGAGGGAAGTCATAGGCCGAGGCCGGCGGAATCTGGCTCAGGAGGAAAGTGATATCTCGAGAGATAGGGGCGGCTTGCATCCGATTCTGCTGATTGAGACGTCTACCCGCTGCGCCCTTGAGCGGCGACTCGCCTCGCTGCATTTTGCGGGGAGGGTTCAACGAGTCGTCCAAGTCCTCGACTGGCAGAGGCCGCTTCGGCGAGTTGACGAATTGTGGCCGGGGACTATTTGGCTGTCGAACAGAAGGGCGGGGGCTGTTCAACACCGACGCTCGCTGCTCAATAGAGGGCATGATATTCTTGGGCCGCAGCTGAGCGGAAGGTGACACGATGATGCGAGCTGCAATTGGATCAAAATTTGCTGTTGCGAAACGTGCCTTGAAATGTGCCAATTTGGGATCTTCAGGGAAGAGCTCAGCCATGCGCTGCTCCAGCTTGACGAATTGAGATCTGTCGCCGTATTGCGATTCGTACTTGTGGAAGTAGGCAAACAACGCCTTGGCCTTTTCCACGGAGCCGGGTTTCTCTGCCATTCTCTTCACACAGTTCTCGAAGACGACTCTAGCATCTGCGTTGTCTGTTAGCTTTCCTCTGAGCGCAGTACTGCCAGTTGTAGACTTACTGGTGAAGTCATCCCTCGAATGAAGGAATTGAAGGTACTCCACCATGAAGTACTCGTCCTCAGGGAAGAGCCGAGCTCCCCTCTCAAAGATCTTTACGCCGGCATTGTCCTTGTACACCTTCCATTCCATGAGAGCGATGGCCACGTACACATCGCTAGTAAGGCGGCCCCTCTGACGGGCGTCTGTGAAAACCTGGCGCATGCCACCTATGGCGCTGTTGACAACTCCTTTGCCTTGGACACGGCGCATCGCCCGCGCGAGAGCAATCCAGACAAAAGAAATAGTCCGAGATAACACATTCGTCCGAGCCGAGAATCCTTGCTCTATGGCCTTGATCTGTGCCTGTTTGGCAGCAAGCTTGGAGTCCTTCTCCTCGGACGTGCCGGCATCCTCCTCGTCATCAGCAGCTCCGTGGGGGCCAGAGTCCGTTGCGTTGTTCTCGTTGATCTTGTCGATGACCGCCTTCTCCTGGTCCTTGGCCTTCTTGACCAGGTCGTACAAGGTATCCAGGACTTTATTGTAAGGAGCCTTGATGGCATTGCCCCGATTAGCCTTTGCTTCATCACCCTCGACAATAGGGTGAGTAGCCTCGATACGATCGGCATGCTTAAGAGCCAACAATACGCTCTCTGGGTTAGCCTCAATCCCCTGCAGCAGAAACTCGAGGCCGATGTCTCTGCCATCCGGACCGACCATTTCGTTATCAAAACACCACTCGGCAGCATCGACCCACATGTCTGGCCAGAAGCGGAGGGCCATCAGAGCCTGCTGGTAAACGTAGTGAACTCTCTTCTTCCAAGTTGCTGGGTCTTCTGCCTTTAGGTCGAGGGGGTCAGATTGCTCATAGCTGATCCACTTCTTCCACAGCTCAATCTGCTCGGTGTACTCATCATCGCCGTCGAAGCCAGGTGCAGGTGGGAGGCGCGGAAGGTTGGTACGCTGTAGCCCTCGAGTGATGTTGTCCAAGGCCATGTTGGTGCTCTTGGCAGACATGTAATTTGGGGAGTGTTGGGCGAGCAACGCACGTCCGACCTTCTTGTCGATTCCCATCTCGAACTGGTCATACTCGCGCCAGAGGGTGTTGAGGTTCCGAGTGGGTATGGCAATGGCTCGCTGGTACGTCTTTCGGAGTTGGTCCATCTTTTGTCGACTGGCCCAGTCCGTCTCTCCAACCTGGCCTGGTCCAGACTTGATGAACTGGATGTACTCGGCCCATATTGGACCGGAATCCTTGTCCACGCCGACACTGCTGAGGACAAACTCAAAGCACTGCGCAATAGTCTCCCTAGCCCGACCCGTCGTGTCGCTCAGATCGTTGCGTCGTCGAATGTAGTCAAGATACACGGTCCAGAGTCTCACGTTCCGGATGGTTGGCAAAGTCCTCTTGAAGAGCTCCTCTGCACCGCCGAAGTTGTTCATGCTCAGCTCCAACTCCATGTACGCAGTCCAGATATCCGCCTATGTCTTTATCAGAACTTATTCAGCCAGTTTTTGGGGACGAACAGACTTACCGACTGGGGGAAGACAGCCAAGAATCGCTCATAGACGGAACGGATGCTCTCGATATTGTTTCGCGCCCTTAATTCGGCCATCAAGTCCAGCCAGGCATCCATGGCCCCACGAGGATCCTCCTTGATGCGAGCCTCAAGCGTGGTGACGACATCCTGGGGAGGCTTGACGCCGTTGTTGACGGGCTCCGTTGGGGCAACAGCACCGTTTTCAGGTTCTTCGACCGACGCAACTGGGGCATTATTCGCCTGAGAAGTTGGGGGCACATTAGACACAGCTCCCTGGGCTTCCTGGGCAGGAGTGGAAGCATTAGGGGAAGGGTGAGGAACAGAGCGAGGAGCGGGGGCTGGGTCAGCCACGGCACCATTGGAAGCAGGAGCAGGCGCCGGGGAATCATCGTCCTCCGACTCGGAGTCTCCCACTAGGAAACCACCTGCTGTCTTGCGCTTCTTGTTGGCGGGCTGAGGAGTAGACTGAGCAGCAGGCGCCTGGGACACCTGCTGGCCGACATGCGGCAGTGGAGTCACGGAGACAGACTCTGGGTCGTATTCACCCACATCTTCGGAAACACCATCAGTATTGGGTGCGGAATCACCAGATGTTTGAGGGTCTGCGGGAGCAGGAGCAGGAGCGGAAGCGGAACGATTCAAGTCTTGGTCTTGCGTGTTGTCACTAAGTTGTATATTCTCATTGCCCCCCTCGATTTCATTGTTGCCATCACTCTGAGCCCATGTGTTTTCCTCGACAGCTTCGCTCGCCATGACTGCGGCGTCTGTGCTGGTTGTGGGTGATTCGCCGACGGGTAAGTCGAGCGGCGGACGAATCGGTACGAGGGGATCGGCACTTTTCAGAAGCGACTTGCGTGTCGCTGTCGCGCGAGAGAGGATTGGCCGCAGCAACAAGACAGTGGATCGCAGTATCTATGTGAAGCACATCGAAATGAGTCGGGGGGTGTCAGTCGTTCTTTGACAAAGGACGGCCGTTTGGGGTTGGGGCGGCTATGGCGACGGAGGACAACTGCTGGCCCTTAACACAAGGACAAGCCTCCAAAAGGTAGGACGACTGGGAGCCAAGGAGCAACAAGGAAGCGAGGTGAAGGGAAAATGGTCAGAAGTAGAAGAAAATGAAGGCAGTAACAATTAGATGCTTGCTTGGAGATACAGTCCGTGTCAGGCAAAGCAGGGCTGGACAAGGTCGCAAGGTCATGCAGAATATGTTGGTGGTTGACTCCAAGCCTGGGTGTTTTTGCGACTACTGACCTGGGCAGCTCGGTGAAAGAGCTAGACTCCTCGGAGTGGGCCCCAAAGGAGAAAGCTGCCTGCCGGGGACGACTGCTAAGCTTCGTTCTCGCGCTAGTAATACAGGATACTACCAATCAATGACCCATCTCGTCACTCCTGCTGTAAGTACCCAGGTACCCCAGTACCTCGTCATGATATGGACCAGGGACCTTAAGCCCCTGTCCCCCAGGCGCGACCTTCCATTAAACGCGGTCTGAGTGGAGGCGCGTCGTTGCTGCTCAACCCACCAACTTTGACCTGGTCTGCATTACTTCAAGAACTGACCCTCTTCTTCCCACCTCTTTGCTCCTGTCACAACAATACACCACCCTCCACAATCGTCTTCGTCTCGTCATACTACGTGTGTTTTAGCCCAGCATGTCTGTTGTGTCGCTTCTCGGGGTCAATATCCTCAACAACCCAGCCAGGTTCACAGACAACTACCAGTTCGAGATTACTTTTGAGTGCCTGGAACAGCTTGAGAAGGGTAAGAAACTCCCATCCAGCCCCAACCCTGGCCGCTTCTGACAAATGCCCTTTGCAGATCTCGAGTGGAAGCTGACCTACGTCGGCTCTGCTACCTCGTAAGCCATGCATACCGTTGGCGTTGGCGCGACCGATACTCGAAGTATGCCCTCTATGCTGACACCAAGGTTCCCTCAGCGACCAATATGACCAGGAGCTGGACACCTTGTTGGTGGGACCCATTCCAGTCGGTGTAAACAAGTTCATTTTTGAGGCGGATGCCCCTGACACCAAGCGCATTCCCGACGCTGAGGTTATGGGCGTCACGGTCGTCCTCCTGACTTGCGCCTACGACGGCCGTGAGTTCGTGCGCGTGGGATACTACGTCAACAACGAATATGAGTCCGAGGAGCTCAATGCCGACCCTCCTGCCAAGCCCATCATCGAGAAGATCCGCCGCAACATCCTTGCCGAGAAGCCTCGTGTGACTCGCTTTGCTATTAAGTGGTATGTGCCTCGCCTCATCAATTGCTCTCGATATATGTGGGCTTTGGCTGACGATTTCTTTCCCACTGGCTCAGGGATAACGATGCTACTGCCCCTGCCGAGTTTCCTCCCGAGCAACCAGAGGCCGACCTTGCCCCCGATGATGAGGACTACGGTGCCGATGAGGCTGACGACGATGGCGAGGAGGCAGACGGAGTCGCTGCTCCCAATGGCGAGTCTTCTGCTGCCGGCGAAGACGCCGCGATGGCCGGCATCGCCGCTGGCAACGGTGAGCACGCACGTGAGGACGATGAGATGTCCGAGGACGGCAGCGTCGACATCGATGGCGAGAGTGAAGACGAGATCGAGGAGGAGGAGGAGCTGGAGGGCCAAGCCGCCGACGGAGGAGACGGCATGGACGTCGACATGGATGATGCCCCGGACTCTGGTTAGTAATGCGGGGTTTCTTTGTCTTTCTATGCAACGGCAGTGGTTTACTAAGACTTCGTCGCCACTGGCACTGCCTCGTTTCTTCTTGGTAGAAGTGGAAACGCCGTACTGACAGAGTATCAGGGGCGCAACACCCGGAGGTCATGGCTCACTAACTGCACATTTTCTCATTTTGACCTCAGTTGTCCGGCGTTACCTTATGTCATGATATCCCCTTACTTTGATCAGAGTTCGCGAAGCACTAGACTCAGGATGATGGATGGTTAATGCATTACGAAAAGAAAAATACATACAGTCTGACTGTTGATGGGGTTATGGCAGGTCTGGGGACTTGGCAGACAACAGGAGGGCCTCACTTGTCATAGACTACAGAATCAAGATAAGGGGTGGAACTGCGCTTTCTTGAGATAAATGCGAGTCCAGAATTGCAATAGACTTTGCCCCCCTCTGGCTTGACTATTTCCTAACTACCTAGGTACATGATGGCGTCCAGTAGGTTTCTCTACAGAATGTTGTTCATAAGAGGGTACTCTATGAGGGGCCGTACTTTAGGGTAGATACCTACAAAATATCCTCCTATAGCAGGGTATCTTAGTATAGAGTGTCCCTTGGGGGTCACTCTGTAGGAGGTTCTTCTATAGGAGGGTAGACCATAGGATGTTATCCTATTATTATACAGGGGTTTATACTTTAGGAGGTCATCCTATCAGAAGGTGCACTGTAAGGGGCTTGTTTAATATGAAGGTAGATTGTAGGAAATTATGTTGTAGAAAGGTATACCTTAGGAGGCTGTCTTATAAGAGGGTGTGTTATGGGAGGTTGTACTATAGGAGACTACCCTTTAGAAGGTTATTCTATAGGAAGGTGCCCTTCGGAGGTTCTCTTATAGGAGGATATACCTTAGGAGGTTGTTCTTTCGGAGGGCGGAGGTAATCCATAGGAGGTTATTGTATGTGAGGCTGTCCCGTAGGAGTCTGTTCTATGGGAGAATATCCTTAAGGGCTTCATCCTGTAGAAGGGCGTCCTTGGGTGGTTTTCCCTAGGAGGGTGGTCTATAGGACGGTACTCCGTCGGACTATGTTCCATAGTAGGTTTGGGGAAGGATACTATGGTCGGCACCCGAGCAGAGCTCTTCTGATATGAGGAGGCTCGACCGGCGTACCTAGAGCTCCTCTCACAGCCTTTTTCTCTGCGAAATCGGAGACCAGCTCTGGAGGCTCCGCGTTCTATCTCTCTGAGCTGGTGACGTAGGTCAGTGGAGTCACGCCGCCGTTGAAAGAGAGGCTCTGCAAAGCGATGGAGGGCACAGTTGACAGATTAGGGCGAACACGTCGAGCGAATCGGTAACAGAGGCATCTCTTCCGCCCGACGCCAGCACGCCTCGCTGCTTACGCTGCCCCCCACGCCCGTGCCTGCTCGTCTTGGCAGCCCGCGAAGCCATGCTAACTTGGGGTTGGCTCGACGAGCCCAGAGGCGGGTTGGACAGCTGAACAGGGAATAGACGCTCTCCCGCAACGCCCTCATATGAACTGGGCGTCTAGTTCCTGGTCAAGTGACTGGAATGCAGGCTGCTGCGAGCTCCCGGAGCTGTCCTGAATCGGCAGCCAGACCAAGGCATCGCAGTGCCAGATTGCGGCTGAGCTCCGACACAAGCCAATGGCCGACAATACACCATCTGCCGTGCCCTGGGTCCGAATGGGAAACCAAGCTCAGTGAGGCTTGAGCGTCAGCCTGGCTGGTGATGGGCAGCTCTCAGAGCTGCCCATGGGCTGCTGCTACAGAATTAAAACCCTCGCGACCTCCGTCGGAGCGTCTGGGAATTTCCTCGTTGTCGCCGTGTTTCTCTCAACCCGCAGTATTCTACAAGTATTTGCACCGCAATGTCTTCTACCCAGCAGAGAAGTATTGAAGAGCTCTTCCGCTCCCTGGAGCGCTCCCAGGAGCAGTACCTCAAGAACCTCAAAGCCTTGCACGACGCCACCAACGGCCACCGTGTCCCCAGCAGTCAGCGCATGGAGAGGACGGGGAGCAATGACAGATCACCCCAGTCTCCAAGCCTGAGGGCTGTTCCCAGCACTGGGGATACAACACCTGTGCCGTTGTCCAGGGCAACATTCCCCACCGAGACGCCCTCCCTGCAACTCAGCCCCGTCGATAGACGGCCCCGGCGACTTACCAACGAGCTGGCAGACCGGAGGCGCTTTTCTAATCTGACGAGCGAGGTGCTTGACGGAGCAGGTTGGGAGAGTGACGATGATTCCAGTAGCTTTACGCCGCTGCCTCTGCTGCCGGCCACCGTGGCCCGGAGTGCATCTCTCCCCGTGGAGTCGACTTGGTGGCCTCGCGTCCAGAAGCCCTTGAAACAGAGATCATACACACGACTCGACCTTGTCCGCCATCTGAAAAGTATCACGGATGACAAGGAGGCAACCATCGCCGTGCTCGGGGAGGTTATTCGCCAGTGTGAGGCATCGACGCTGTTTGGAAGCGACACGGATTCCTTGGCTGCCGATAATGTGGCCTCCACCTATGAGGTTTATGATATCGACAGAAACGGACAGGCTACCACCATGCATGACGACCGAGGAACTGCAGAGGACGAAGTGCTCCACCCAGCTACAGTGTGGGATACTATCAAGGTACGTGCCCGGCGCAGGTGATCGTTGCCACAAGGCTCGGAGCGCTGATCGATTCGTAGGATGTCAACCTCGACGACAAGACTGTAGGGCGTGTCACGTTAGTGAAACCTCCCACGCGTCGCACTGACGAGATCCTGACAATTGCTTCTAGAGTCTTCCAGGAGCCCTCGCCAGCCATTCTTGCAGGCATACACTTGGCAATGAGCAAGCATTTCGACATGGACGAGCTTTTCTCGCACCTTGTGTCCCCGCAGGGGAACCAGGGTAAAACCACTGCATATATGCACAGAGCAGCTGAAGCGAATCCTATACATCAAAGCACCTTCTTCATCGTCTTCAAATACTACACTGTCGTGGGAGAGGGCCTCACTCCGGCCCCATGGCAGCAGTATGATCACCGCCCTGCAGACAAGAAGGCCCCAGATCACATCAACATCACCGAATGCAGCTCAATTCTCGCCCTCTCTTTGGAGGGTGACCCTGTTAGTAAAGTGCCACTGCGAAGGGGGCGCAGGAAGGGCTCCAAAGTCGGGGCTGTCTACGACACCTTTGCTCCCTACCACCTGCTTAACATCCAGTGCTTTCCAGATCATATACATGCAGAGAACGAGTCTATTAGGAAACCTTGCTACTACAATGGCCCGTATGTGTTCCTGAATCGTCTGGTCGCCGAGTACAAGGACGCCACGAAAAGGTACCTGCAGCTCAATGATCGAATTGAGAAATTGATCACTCCTCCGGTAAGCCTGCTTGCAATTTGGTCATTTCAACCTGTTGTGAAAGAGCTCGTAGCTCGGAATCCTTTCTTACAGGGGACTGTCACTAACCCCGGGCCACCGCACAGAACCAGTTCATGTTCGACGTCAAGCTCCGAGACAAACTTCTATTTGAGGACGCGGATTTTACATTCAGCCGGCGGTACTTTTGGGCCTACAATTCTCTCGGTGTCATCAACGACGGTATCAAGTCGATGATCAATGCCTACACAGACACCTTCACGCCAGAGTTCTGGGCGGGTCGCGACCGGACGCTGTGGCCGCATCCGGACCCAGACAGCACCGAGGGCAGGAATTATTTGGCTCAGCTGGGAACGCTTCGCCAGGAGCTGGAGCAGGTCATAGAGGACCTGAAACAGGTCTTCAAGGCTAACGAGCTGGTCAGGCAGGAGATTGTCAGCCTGCGGGAGCAGCTCTTTAGCGGGAGCTCAGTCAAAGAGAGCCGGAGGGCCATCGAGCAGGGCGACAACATCAAGATACTTACCGGTGTGTCGATGTTGTTTCTGCCTTTGACTTTTGTCACGGTGAGTGTCTCCTAGATGGTACTACCCCAGGTCATTTGATGACAGACCAATCCCGAACGCTGCGGCTAATTACTGTGTAGTCTGTCTTCGGTATCACCGAATTTACGATCTCAGCGGACGACTGGCGGTTTCCTGTGACTAGTAAGCATTTCCCCTTTTTTCTTCAACCATTTCATGTTGGACTGCAGCTTGAAATATCATTTCTGCGTGGAACGGAGCCATATATTGCACAAATTCTTTGTATTCTTGAATAGCTGACTCCAGATAACCCAGTGGTCGGAGTCTGCGTCCCCTTTTTCCTGCTAATATTCGTCCTGCAAACGCGCGCCGGTATGCGTGCAGTCCGTCGAATTGGCGACCTCATCGAGGGCACAATGGGCAGGTGGAGCGATAGCTCGCCCAGCCGCCACGAGAGGAGGCTCCAGCTCCAGCAGCAACTCTTACAGGCAGCCGAGTCTCAGGCCGCTGTCGTTGGCGCAAGAAGGCGCATGAGCCTAAGAAGGGGTGCAAAGCCGCGAAAGGCCATCGTCGCCGCCGCCGGGCCCCCGACGAGTAGAGTTGTCAACGGCCTTTCTATGCCGGCTCAGCAGAGGGCAAAGTGGTGGGTACGGTTGAGAAGGAAGGAGGAGGATGCGGCTGGGCAGAACGGCCTCATTGTATAAGAATGGCAGTATGATGATACTCTCGTGCAATAATTCACAGTGACAACTCACGAACCAATCACATCATATCGATAGACCAAGGTTGGTGTGCCCCGGTGTAATATACTTGAAGTGTAACCGAGCACTGACTACAGATGAGCTTAGTTAGGGCCGGGGCCGGCCCAGAGCGAGAACGGCCTGGGCACAGGCAGGCCTGCGATGGCGTGATTCATTGTTCCAATGAACACGGCGCATTCAGCTTCATCCTGTGAGGGTATGACTAGATGTACTTTTACTGAGTACATTGGAGCATCTAACCCGAGACGTCGAGCACGGGGTCGCACATGTTGTCATTCACAGGCCCTGTCCACGAGAGGAAAAGGGGCCGACAGCTGATGGGTGGTAATCAATGGTCACGAATTCCGGGAAGTCGGGCTTGTCCATTTCAATCTACCAACCGACGCAGATCTTGCTGCAACACCACAGGAATTGTGGAGGCTTGCGCCTTCTCATCAGCCAGCCAGTGCGTCTCGCCCGGGATCAAGCTCCAACCCCACAAAAGCATGGCTCGTTGAACCAGACGCCGGGTACGCGGCTACGGCTGACGGCCTTGGCGACTGGTGCACGCCAAGTCGAAGGGATTGTCGTTGTGGCTCCTAGGACACTTGGCCTACGTGAGCGAACGTATGATCCGACCTTCATTGGGCAGCCGACATATTCCAGGTTCTCTGCCCTGCGCAGGGTGCATGTGCATGTGCATCTCTTGGGTTTGTTATAAGAGAAAAATGTTCCCCGTGCGGGTGGGGACCGTGGACGTCCGCCTGGCCGTCGCATTCCAGTCCCAATCACTACTATTATGAACTTGGCACGCAGCCCGAGGGCCTGGCCGGGACAACTGAAGAAGCTCGGCGGTTGGCTCCTCCCGCCTCCACCAAAGTCTGAAGATGGGCGTGATCAGTGGCCGTCGAGGGCGGCTTTCCTCCTCGCTGCCATGGGTGGCTGCGCCGGCCAGGGCAACCTGCTGCGATATCCCTCGGTGGTCTACAACAACCACGGGCTGCAGTGGTTCATCCCCTACCTCATCGCCGTCTTCCTGATCGCCATCCCCGCCCTCATCCTTGAGGTCTCCATCGGACAGGCCTACCGGGGCGGGACGGTCGTCGCCTTCAACAACATCAACCGGAGGCTGAAGGGCGTCGGGATGGGGCCGGTCTTTGTCAGCTTCATCGTCGTGCAGTACTTCACCGTCAATCTGGCCTGGATCATGACTTACTTCCGGCACTCTTTCACGAGCCCCTTGCCGTGGGAGGGTCAGGTCCAAGAATTCTACATGGGTACTGTTATCGACAATCCGGACCCCGTCCCCGGCAGTCTGACGGCTGGGAATGCTGAAGTGTCAGCGTACACCAATTACACAGACGTGCGTGTACTGGGTGAGACGGTAGGCTGGAGCGCCTTCGTCTGGTTCCTAATATGGTTTTCCATCTTCCGCGGCGTCGGAATGACGGGCAGGGTCGTGTATTTCACCATGGGCCTGCCCATCGTCACCACCATCATCTTTGTCGGCCGCGCCGTCTCTCTGCCCAATGCAGGTGCTGGAGTCAGGCTTCTGTGGGCTACGTGGAGGGGCGACCAGCTGGCCTCGGGGACAGTCTGGCAGACTGCTGTTGGCCAGGTTTTCTTCTCTACAGGCATAGGCTTTGGCTACTTCACCTCATACGCCTCGTATAACGCCAAATACTCTAATGCAGTGATGGATGCCATCCTGATCTGCAGCAGCAACGTGCTCTTCGAGAACGTCGCCGCCTTTGCCATCTTTGGCGTGGTCGGGTTCCTCGAGCTTTGGCCCGAGCCGGGCCAGCGACTGGGTGCTTTTGTGGTCGGCTTCTTGACGCTGCCAGAGGCCGTCATCCAGATGCCCGGTGCAAATTTCTGGGCCGTCCTGCTCTTCTTCACCCTTATAGTCCTTGGCTTCAGTTCGGCATTTGTCATGCTGGACGTCGTGGCGACGCTTATTACTGACTCGGGGCTGACGAAGGCGTCGAGGCCCATCATCGTCACCGCATTGACACTACTCTCGTTCCTCATGTGCTTGCCCTACTGTACTCAATTTGGCTTCTACCTCCTCGACGGCATAGATCGGTGGGTCAACAATGTTGCATTGATCTTTGTGGTCTGGTCAGAGGTTGTCAGCTCTACGACCGTGTACCGTTGGGAAGATGTCGTCAGCCAGACGGGCCTGCCTGCCTTCATTATTTACAACGTGGGATACATCGGAGGGCAGATTGTCGGCGTTTCTGTCGCACACGGCAGCGGTGTCCCGGCTGCCGGGGCCGGAGCCGGCTTTGGACTCTACGTTGTGTGCTCTCTGGTGGCAGTGTTCATCGCCAAGACCCCAGACTCCGCTGCCGCTCGATTCTGGAAGGCTAACAAGTGGACAAGCCGATTCTGTTACCTGGCATTCTATTCGGTAAGTCGAGTACAGTCAGTGAGTGGCTTGAGCATGCGCTAATTCGATGACAGGGCAACCAGCTCCGACGTGACCTCAACATGGTGGTCGGGCATGGCAAGAATTGGAAGATCCCGACCTTCTGGCCAGTACTGCTGCGATACATAAGCGGCCCAGTACTATCCATAATATTCAGCTTCGCATACCCCGAGTTCTACACCCTGCGATACGACCCCATGATGATTGCAGGCTTCATCCTGGCTCATCTCGGGCTACTGCTTATCCTACTGGGCTTCGTGATGCCCAGGTATTACGATGTATTCATACCTGTGGATCGAAGAGAAGAAGAGTTGAGAAAGACTCAAGCAAACCAGCCGCTGGAAGACATGCCTGAGGAAACTGTCACCAGCAGCGGCGTGAACAAAGTGACAGCTGGTGTCTAATCAACATTGAACTGTTCTGGCAAGGCAAGACAAGGGCCTAGGCAGTTATTTATCATGAGCCAATTCAGGTGTAACGGGATAGACTTGACAATTGAAACTAGATTCATGGAATATATTCCACGTTTTTCCCGCTGCTTAGTGTTCTCATTGTCACAGTTCTTATCACCGAGCCGGGCTTCCTAAATCATGATTTTTCATAACCCGTGGAAACTGGGCATCTTCAACCTGACATTAGGATGAAATCTGTATATGTGAACGACGAGATAAAATCTCACTGCGCTATCGTGCTGCGTCATGAGCACCAGGTTTACGATTTGCCATTAGCTGTAGGTCTGTCCAATCATTAGTTGCCATGGTGTGAGTGGTTCAGGGTTTTGAGCCGTTGCCATGGACTCACGGAGACGGCTCTCCCGAGCAGCTCTGTCAACTTCAATGTAAGCAAAACAGTGTACCGGTATGGATTTCCGAGGCCACGGAAAACGGCATGCAATGTGACGAGTTCCATTTCGCAATGCCATTGGACTTTCGCCCTTTCTCCCCCGTCTCCCCCACATAATCACATACCCAGGCTAAAGCCAACGGATTGCATCATGTGTTGGCAGCTGAGATTTGCCACCTGCGAATGGTTTGTCACCGGGCGGGATCTGGAAGCTCTTGAGACTTCGCCTGCAGCAGCCCTACGCGGTGCAAGCTCTCGAATTTCCAAGGCGCTGTGCCAAGAAATGAAACAGTTGTGCCACCTGAACCTCCCAGAGGTGGATGGCTTGTCACACCTCGAGGCCTCACTCATAACCTGAATGCTAGGATCTTCCTCTTCCATGCGATGATTCACCCTCGAAACTATTGCAATCCAAGGGACACTGCTACTACAGTCAAACCTCGAGTCCTCCTTCTTTTAGAGTTGGCTGAAATTGCCGGGGCCTCAATGCTTCCCATGCATTCTCGTGATGTGGGCCCAAGACTTATAGATAATGATTGGGCTCTCCTACGTCTGGCTCTTGGAAAGCCGCGTGTGCAAAATAAGATCGCAATCTGCAAATATCTTTTTGTCTTCGGGATTGAGCACCTTGCCATGCTGAGTTTGACACAATCCGGTCGTTTACGTGGCACGGAGCGTAAAATTCAGTCAACAGTGTCGTCCGAATCCTTGCGTCTTCTGTTGCTCATCTGCACTTTTGCAGATTTTGCAGGCCACTGGAATGGGCGAGCAGTATGCTGAAGTTTGCTACAGACCAATCTTGAGGTTCAAAGTCCGCAGATTTCGATGCATACTGTCAAGAAGATCTATCCAGTTTCGATGAGGTCCTTAGTTCGTAGCCTTGCTATGAGCAGTCTAAGGGGAGACTGGCAGGCACATGCCATGTGATTTCAAACTTTGATTGAGCTCCACGTACATAATGAGCAACAGGAGAGCATCTAGGGGAGGTGAGACGGAGCGTGATATGGTCCCAACTGCGGTTTCTACTTCCAATTCCCCAAACCTGCTAGCCCACACTGCCCGTGTCCTGGTTATCTCAATGGTAGTTGAATGCTACAATCGACCTTGAATTCGATTGAAAGTCTAATATGGAGCTCCCGCATTCCGGTGTGGCTCCCTTGGTCAAGCATTACGACACCCCGAAGGATTCTGGAAGAACTGCTCCTGCCCCCGGCTGCCACAGTCTGGCAAGACTGTTGAATAGCTCAATGCGAATGCTGCACAATAACGACCTTCCTGCCATTGTGAACCTGCCCGTGAACGTGTGACTCAGCTCGCTCTTGATTGTTCTTCCTCCTGAGTCCGGACTACAAGAAATCTGAGCCAACCGCAGTCGCCCAACCTCCCCATCCCAGATCTCTTCTCAGGACAGCCTATTGTGTGCCCTGTTTCCCTTCGAAGCCAGCCATTCTTCGATTTCAATCACTCAGAGGGTTTTGCAGCTGAACGTGTCCTCGAGCGCCCTTCAAAAGATTACTTAAACCCCCCTTCCCTCCAGACCTGCCGACCTTTTCTTCCCTCAACAACAACAACCTCGAGCAACCTCAACTGCAACTCGATACACATCACTTTCCAGTCACCAGTCCATCATCAACAGCCCTGCCTTGAAGCAGAAAGCACTTGGGTAAGCGACTACCTTCTTCCTCCCTAACTTGATCTCAGGCTGTTTTGCCCTCTGCCTCCCTCTCCGTCTCTCTACCAACGTCAACCCTCGCTCCTGCCGTTTCCACTTGCCCAGTCAGCAGCACTGCCCAACACCACCGAAGAAATCTCTTCCTCACTTTTAGTTCCTTTCCTCCTGCTCCCAAGAACCCCTTCTACCGCTTTCTCCCAATTGTCTCCTCCACTTATTCACACACACTGCTTCGTACCGCACCACCGCCTCCTGCCATCAACACTTCTGGGTCGAGCCTTCATCTTTCCTAACACACCAAGGCAGCAGCACTTTCAGTGTCTCCTTCAATCACGCGCCTGTTTTTGTGCATCTCATCGACTGGTAAGCTTCCCTCCACTCTCAACCCCAATTGATCTTTGGTGGTCCAGTTTCGCCACTACTCTGATCTGTCGCCATCACACTTCGCAACCGAGCAAAGCACATCGCTTCCTTCGTAACTTTACCGCCTCCAGAGACACAACCACTCCCCCTTCTCTTTTGCTGACCCTAATTACCAGTGACACCAGTCATCAAACAAACCACACGGTCCATCAGGCCGAAGAACAGACAGATTTTCAGCCCAATCAAGGTATGTTTTGCCCAGCGACTGTTTGCCACCACGCAGAGCACAAACTCAATCCCCTCTTACACATCTCGTTTCCACACTTTTCCCCTGCTTTTCTGAACCAAACCACAAGGCAACAGCAAGTCTTCTGGTGTGTTTCCCCAGCCACAATCCAAACTGATCTCGTCACGAGACCTACACCACATCACAAGTGCCGTCAGATCGTCGACATCTTGCGCCCAGCATTGCACAGCTTTGTTGGCAACGAGCAATTACCCTTCCCCAACGTTTCCTACTTGATCTTCCTGCATCCGAGTGCGCTTCGTCTCCCCAAACTTCCTGAGCGGTTGCAAAGCTTGCTTCGGTTCTGCTCCACTGGCACCTTCCCAGGGAAACCTCAACTGCTTTGGTACCTACCTGCCTTGCCCAACTCACACGCAAACCCTTCAAAAGCAAACCCGGTCTTCCCTCTACGCCTTCCTCAAACAAGCTCAGGTTTCCATCTGCCCTTACCTGGTCTGTCCCGTACAGCCCTTTCCAACTTTCCGACACACCGCACTTTCGCTTCCCGCAACCTTCTCCTCCCCCCATTCTGCTGAGACTCGTTCTTGGGTGCTCTTCGACCACTTCATCTGCACTTCGTGCGCTCTGAGCTTTACAACCCCGTCTCCATCCTTTCCCGCTACCCAACTCATATCTCAACCTTTCCCTACTTCTGCCTTCAAGCTTGTTCTCGGAGTCTGACCACCCCTCACACACAGACCCATTTCAATTCAGACATCATGTCTCAGTACCCCCGTGGATACCCCCGTGGATACCTCCAGGTTCCATCTTACGATGGCCCGTCCGACACTCGCTCCCAGGGTTCGCACCACTCTGGCAGCGGTTCTCGCTCGCACTCGCGTCGGACCTCCCAGGTCAGCGGTTCTCATATGTCCGCATCTCATCCGGGCTCCCAGGCCCCAGGATCAGCCCCACCTAGCAATGTGGGCGCTCCCTCTGGTTCTGTGGGCAGCCGACCACCTAGCAACGTGGGAAGCCGCTCGCCGCCCCGGGGTTACCCCGAGCCTCTCGGTTTCGACCCTGGCCGTGACCGTGAGCCCAAGACGTACGCAGAAGAAGTTCGTGATTTGAACAGGAACATCGACCTCCCCCCTGAGGCCTACGTCAAGGTAATTAACACGCTTCATAACACACTCTGGCTGCACTGTTCACTAAGACTCTCAACAGGGCCAGCTCCAAACCCCTTTTGCCAAACGCCCCGGTCTGGGCACCGCGGGAAAGAAGACTCAGGTCAACATCAACCAGTTCCGAGTGATGTCAATGCCTTCTCATGACATTTACCAGTACGATGTAGGTGTCATCATCCTCTCTGTACTCCTCGTAACTTCTCTGACAATCTTTCGTAGGTCTCTTTCAGTCCCATGACCCCGAAGTCGAAGCCTTCGTTCCTCAAGACGCTCTGGAACACGAAGACTGTCCAGAAGAGACTCAAGGTTGATGACAAGTACGGGCCATTTGAGTTCAAGTGGATCCACGACGGGCGTGCCCTGGCATGGTCTCGGAACAACATCCCAGAGATGCGCATCCGGATCGACATGGACGCCGAACGCGGCAGGATGACACGGCCGGGACAAGACAACTGGCATGAGCTCTACATCAAGCGCAGCACCAAGATCCGCCTCGCCTCGCTCAAGGCCTACCTTGAAGGCCAAGCTGATTGGGACCAGACGGTCCTGGAATGTATCAACTTCTTTGACCACCTGGTCCGCCAGTTTCCATCGGAGAACCTACTGGCCATAAAGAGGAACTTTTATGACTACGAGACGAAGGAGTGGATGGTGCTCAATCGCCGCGGCTTCGTCCATGCGGTCAAGGGAATCTATGCGGCCATCAAAATGAACTCTTCCATGAAGGGTGGCGGCCTTGGCATGGGCATCAACGTGGACGTGACCAACACGGTCTTTTGGCGGGGAGGAACGCCCTTTGTTGAGCTGGTCGTGAACTACCTCGCCAGCGCGAAGAAGGAGTGGCAGTACCTCGACCACCAGGGAATCGCGGACGGACTCAAGCCAGAGAAGTGGGAGCACACTGGGGATGACAAGACGCCAACCAAATACTTCCCCGCCCAGTCGGAAATGTTCAGGTCCCTCAGGCGCCTCGCCAAGTCCAAGTTCCACGTGAACCACCGTGGCAAGACGAACGACCCAAAAACCTACACCATCAAGGGCTTTGTTTGGGACGTCCAGAGGTTTGGTTATGACGGCGCCAACGCCCGCAACTACACATTCAAGCTGAGAGACGGCGAGGAAATCAATGTTACGAGGTACTTCCACACGCGGTACAACATCCGGCTTCAATATCCGGATTTCCCTCTGGTTGAGACCACTCGCGATGGCGTCTTTCCCATGGAGTGCATCACCATGCTGCCCTGGCAGAGGTACAACTTCAAGTTGGACCCTGATCAGACAGCTGCCATGATCAAGTTTGCCGTCACAAGACCTCCGGTCCGGGCAAATGCCATCATGACCAATGTCAAGGCCCTCAAGTGGGTTGACGACCCTTATCTGCGCGAGTTTGGTGTCAAGATCAACCCGCAGATGCAGTCGGTACCAGCCCGCATCATTCAGAACCCGGTCGTCCAGTTCGGCAAGAGAACAACTGATCCGCGAACCAGCGGCAGGTGGGATCTGCGTGACCAAGTGTTTGCTGAGCCGAATGTCCGCCCTCTGAAGTCATGGTCCATCATCGTGGTCCAGAGATGCGTCGATGAGCCCACAGCCGCGCGTTTCGGAGCAGCATTTGCCGATGCTTACAAGAAGCACGGCGGCAGAATCCAGACGCCGAAACCAAAGGTTCACCAGCTCAACTTCCAGGCCAGCGGCGCCACTGCTGAGGATATCGAGAAGCTCTACCGCCAGACCGGCAATGAGAACGGCGCGTTGCCGGACCTGGTCTTCTTCGTCCTGCCAGTCAAGACCACCTTTATTTACGAGCGTCTCAAGAAGAACTTGGAGATCCGATTCGCTTTGTTGTCACAGATGGTGCACTGTGACCACGTCAAGAAGTGTCAGCCTCAGTACTGCTCGAACGTGGCCATGAAGGTCAACGCGAAGCTTGGAGGCTTCACTTCAAGGCTCCAGAAAGTGCAGTTCTACACGGTACCCACGATGATGATCGGCGTTGATGTTTCGCACGGCGGAGCGGGTTCGCAGGCGATGAGCGGACCACTGGCGTCTATGGCTGCTATAACCATGTCCATGGATCGGGAGGCGATCAGGTACTCTGCCGTCTGTGAGACCAACGGCCACCGGGTGGAGATCATTACGCCTGAAAACATACAGAAGATCTTCCCCGACGCTGTGCGCCGATGGTGCCAGAAGAACAACTGCGCTCCCCAGCACGTTTTTTATTTCCGCGACGGCGTCGCCGAGGGTCAGTTTGCCCACGTCATGAAACAAGAAGTGGACATGATTCGCCAGGTGCTTGAGAAGATTGGCAAGAACAAGCCCAAGATTACTGTGGTTGTCGCTACCAAGCGCCACCACATCCGCTTCTTCCCGGGTAGTGGAAACGGCGACAAGAACGGCAACCCGTTGCCGGGAACAATCATCGAGCACGAAGTCACTCATCCCTTCCACTATGATTTCTACCTCTGCTCTCACGTCGCGATCCAAGGCACTGCTCGGCCTGTCCACTACAGTGTCATCCACGACGAGGTTCAGTACCCTCCCGACAAGCTGCAGGCCATGATATACCAGCAGTGCTACCAGTACGTCCGTTCCACCACGCCCGTGTCCATCCACCCCGCGATCTACTACGCGCACCTGGCTGCTGCCCGCGCCCGGGCTCACGAGGACATTGCGGCGTCCAAGAAAGACCCATGGTTCCAGCACCAGAAGAAGATGGGAGAGAAGCCAGCTGGAACGGAGCCGTCCTACAACACCCCTCAAGAACCAGAAAAGCCGCTGTTGAAGATCGGTGGAGATGAGGGTTTGGCAGATCCACGCAACGTTGAGTTCTTCAAGGGCACAATGTGGTTCATCTAGGACCCTGCAAGGAGCATCCTGACTTTGCCTGAATGCGAAGAAATGGCGTTGGTTTTGTGGGGGGAGGTGAAAGCTTCCAGAGAGAGCAAGTATGGGCGATGCTGAGAGGACTATTTTGGACTCGGGGGTGTGCGTTTGCATTCTTTAGGGATTTTGGTGCAGCGTTGAGACTATCCATTGGTAGATAGGTCAGGTCATAGCCTTCGTGGCTTCACAGCGAAGAGTCACAGACAGATAGCATGACAATCAAGTGCGATGCGTTTATGAAATTCAGTCAGGCAAAAGTGAGATAAATGAGATGATGGCAGCTCGTTCTCGTGTGTCTTGTCGGCTAGGCAGAACTGTTTGGAGTGTGTTCAGAGTTGCGAGTACCCGCCTAACACGCTTAGAGGACACGTCCATGACTACGCCAACACTTAGAAGTGGTCGGGTGCAAGAAGAAATGCCAGTCGCTGAAGATCCCCCGTTCCTGGACTGTAAGCAATTGTTTAGGTTTTGAAGGAATGGGTAAATGGTGCGGAAGTCATGACAGCATTCGGAGACTTTGTACGTCTTTCCGTCGCACTTCATGGGACTCGGGCAGGTTGAATTGACAGCAATGGTGTGTGCGCATCATGGTACGATGGATGGCCAGAGGCGAGGTGCTCGTTGTGATGGAGCAGGGCGTCCCCGGGCTCTGGTATTGAGTCCCTCCTAGAGGGGCTTGGGGGAGCTCATCAGCGTTTTATGTGCTTGTATATATGGAGTGGTCTCTGTCTGTCATGATTCCTCCAACCTCCTGTGCGGACCTGACCTCGGTCCGGTCTGCTGGTTTGCACCAGCCCGTCGAGTCGGCCTTGGTGGGTGGCTGGCTGCTCCTGCTGGGCCAGCCTGCTTGATCCAAGCCGGCAACTTCTTGCTCAAATACGCCATATGAATGCGCCTTGTGATTAGAATTTTCGGACGGCCAACAAGAGAGCCATTTCCTCCCACCTGCTTCTGATAATGCGGTTCATGGTCTGCTGCTGGGTGCCACGCGTGGCTGCTGCCAGAGGAAGCGGAGCGGAGGGTTAGGCTTGGGGATTGGCTCACGCCACTCGTGATGCCCGCCAATCATGCGCGGCGCAGCGGCCGAAAGAGGAAGTCGACAGGGGTGGGAGAGTCCCCCATGCCCAGCTGGGTGAGGCGACAAATTACAGCGCACGACAGAGTCACAGTGTCCTCGGCGAGACAACACAGCTCGTACATGGGAAGCAAAGAAGGCCTGCTGGCTCGCTGAAGCGGAAGGCAGTACGTGCATGTGAGGGCAGTTGTGTCATACTCGTCTTCTACTCGAACAAGCCGGAATGAGTGCTTGGGCCCCCTTGCTGAAGGCTAGAAATGCAAAGTCTCGGAGTACAAGATGGGAATAATCAGGAATATCACCAGTGAATGAACAAGCGGGTGATGAGCGGCGGTACGAGGTTTAATCGCGGCGAAGTCGTCCAGAGGAAGGCTGGACGGGAGGGAGCCGGAACTCGGAAGGCTTTGGAAACAGGCGACAGGACTTCGCAGCTGAGCGCATGAAGAGGACTGGCCAGGGAGCTACACCTGGAAATACTCAGACCTTGGTAAGTTTTGAAGGGACGAGGGCCGAGGGATCGGGAACTGCGAACTGCGAACTGCGACAAGGCTTGGGGAAAGGTGAGGAAGAGAACTGTGCCGAACTAGAATAAGGGTGAGCCGAGGAATATGGCAGCCTTGGGGAACAAACACGCCTGGCGCTCGGGATTCACATGTGTATCTTGCTTGCTGGGGGGGGGGTTGAGGAACGGTTTTGGAGCCTGAGGATTGATATTGCGATACACAGTACTGAGGTTGTGTTGTGCGAATGCAGTTGACGGCGGAAGCCGCTGCTGTCGAGCTTGGCGTCTCTGTGAGCGGCACTACTGGAGCACGTGGGAGAAGTAGGAGGGTAGCTGATGTTTCAAGGCTATAATTTGATGAGGATCAGGCCTAGGGCAAGACCAGAGGCTGGGCAGCTGGGCAGCTGGGCAAGCTGTAAGCTGAAGGCGAAGTGCAGGAAAGATGCCTCGGCTTGAGACACGACTGCCCAAGAAATGGCTGCGGATCCCAAGTCGCACCAAGGTTGCCAGGGCGGCACTATCGAAAAAGGACGTGAGGGTCGGGTGTGGCAGATTGATATGTGCTGGCCGGACCCAACAATCGGAGCTTTTCCAGGAGCCAAGCTCGGGCAGCAGATGCGATTGGACTCGATCAGCGCTGCAGTCCCGGCGGTTGGATTGCAGGGCACGGCCAAGACCTTCTCGAACATCTGGTTGTCTGGATTAGCTGTCGCGCGTGTGGCAGCGACCAGATCTGCATCTGGGGTGGCAGAGACGACCTCGATATCGAAAAGCATCGCAAAACGTGTCAAAAAGAAACTTGGACGAACACCTGTTGCGTGCCGTGTTGTGTGTGAGACGGATGTCGGTTTAGCTGCCACTTGGGTGGCCACAGCCAACTTCAGACGACTGGCTCAGCCGACTCCTCCGTTCTCCGTCAGTTGTCCGTCATCTGCTTGTGGACGTCAAGGTTTTTGACAGCATCGCGGACGAAATAGGAAATGGCCGCGAGGGATCGAGGCTCGTGCCTGTTGTTAAGACTCAGCTCACCACCCACCACCGAGGTGGTGGTACTGCATACGACAGTAGAGAGACAGAGAAAAGGAGAAGGGGGGGGGAGGGAGACAGACACACCAGAGACGGTGTACCGAGGCAGGGGACGAGTTGGACAAGCCACAACTTCCCCAGATTCCGGGGGCGGGCCTCAATTTGCGTGGGGAATGGGGTCTCTTCGGCCATGGTAACCACATGCAGAATGGGCCGGTCTGGGCAGCGGCTCAATTGCATTGCGCCCAGAGGGACGGCCCCGGATTGTTGCCCCCAGCCTGCCCTACCTACCCCAAACCCCGCAAACACCTGGGTGGGCACAGTGGGCACAGTGGGCACTTCGTTGACGATGCCAACCGCACACACCGCGACCCTCTGGTCTTGTCTGTCTTTGTCTCGCCCGCCAGGGGGCCTGATCTACCCCGCGCACCACCACCTCTGCCAGTCTTGGCTTTGCGGCCAGACTCGCCCCGGATTGGACCACACGACCTCGGCTCCATCATATCGGGCATCTGGGCGAGGAAACAGCGAGGAGGGACCTGGGAGCAAAAGGGAAACCCGGTGACGATACGAACGAGGTGCTGGGGGGAGGGAACACACGTCTCGAGGGACTGCCTCAGATCTACTGTCTAAGTATATCAAGCCATGCTTGCCCCCTTCCTGTCAGTCATCCGAGACCCACGCATCAGTGTCACATCCGCTCCGACATTGACATTGAGCCCCGGCCTGGCTATAACATAGTCGTATAAGTAAGTCTGAGCAGCTGAGCACATCCATCATTTTGGACTGCACAGCATCTCCGTGCGGTTGCCGGGGGGGGGGGTGGGCAAGGGGTTCACCGCGATACTACCCAAACCAATCTTGTCTCCGGCCGATCCAAGCACTTCGCTGTTCATGGTTCCACATTTTGTCCACAAAGCTAATCCAGCCGGCAGATAAAAGGCAATTCAGTGCTCACTGCTCGTTTGCCACGGGCACATCTCGAGGCTTCCCTCTCTCCCTCTCTCCTCGACCCATCAAAAATATACAACTCGGCCCAGCTCGACAAGACCGGCTCAACCCACGGCGGCAACATGGACCGCAACAGCGAGAAGCTGGGCGTCGACCAGATCGACGACAACGCGGCATACCAGACCGACTCTAACATCCTCGACAATGAGTTCACCCCGGCCGAGCAGAAGCGCATCATCCAGCGCATCGACCGCCGCCTCGTCACCACCGTCGGCGTCATGTACTGCGTCTCCCTGATGGACCGTACCAACCTGGGAAATGCTATGATCGCTGGTATGGGCAAAGAGCTCATGCTCATCGGGGACCGATACGTAAGTGGAAAGCCTGTCGCCCACATGTCCTGCTGCGCTCTCCATTCTGACGCTTTGTGGCAAGTCAATCATCACCCTGTTGTTCTTCGTGACCTACATCATATTCCAGCCGCCTTCGACTGTCATCTGTCGTTCCGTCGGCCCAAGATTCCATCTTGCCGCAATCACTCTGCTCTGGGGCGCCTGTATGATCGGCATGGGTTTCGTCGCGAGATGGGACCAACTGGCCGGGCTCAGAGTCGTCCTGGGTCTGCTCGAGGCTGGCTTCTTCCCCAGTTGCGTATATCTCCTCAGCACCTGGTATACGAGATGTAAGTGATCCAGCCAGCCCCCACCCCTTCTCTCACGCTTCCGGTGAGCATGCAACTCACAGCTGCTCCAGATGAGATGGGCAAGCGCTATGCCGTCTTCTACCTCTTGGGCTGCGTCGCCTCCGCCTTCGCAGGAATCCTGGCCTTTGGCCTGATGCACATGAACGGGCTCGCAAATCTGACCGGATGGAGGTGGATCTTCATCATCGAGGGCGTCCTCACCTGTGTCGTCGGCATCGCCGGCTACTGGCTGCTCGTCGACTTCCCAGACTCAAAGAGGAAGTCGTGGCGCTTCCTTCCCGAGCGAGAGCGCGCCTGGGTCGTGGCCCGCGTCAACGCCGACCGCGGCGACGCAAAGGTCCACGCCTTCTCCCTGGCCAGCTTCATGCGCGGCGGCACCGACTGGAAGATCTGGGCCTACGCCCTGATCTTCTTCAACACCACCACAATCACCTACGCCCTTGCCTACTTCCTGCCCGTCATCCTGAACGAGTCCCTGGGCTTCGAGGTCGGCGCCTCCCAGTGCCTCGTCGCGCCCCCCTACGCCTTCGCCGGCTTCGTCATGTTCGGCACCGGCTGGCTGGGCGACAAGTATAGGACCAGGGGCATCCCCATCCTCATCAACATGACCTTCTGCATCATCGGCCTGCCCATCATGGGATTCCACTCGAACCCCGCCGTCAGGTACTTTGGCGTCTTCCTCGTCACCGCCGGCGCCAACTCCAACGTGCCCGCGACCATGTCTTACCAGGCTACCAACATCCGCGGTCAGTGGAAGCGGGCCTTCTGCTCTGCCACCTTGGTTGGGTTCGGTGGACTCGGCGGTATTGCCGGCTCCTTGGTCTTCCGGTAAGACTTTATTCATGGCACTATCCTGCATTTGCGGCAGCCGCCCCCATAAAACCCAAAATTCTGTTTCTTACTAACGCGTGAATAGAAACCAAGACAAGCCCTCATATCACCCAGGCCTGTATGCCTGCATCGCCTGCACGCTGTTCAACATCCTGTTGGTCGGAATTCTTACTGTCTACTTCAAGATCGAGAACCGCCGGGCGGACCGCGGCGAGAAGGAGCTCGAGTCCAACGACGAGGACTTCCAGCCTGGGTTCAGGTATACGTGGTAGAAATGTTACGGGGGCTGCGCCGCGCAAGCGAATTGGCTCACTGTAAAATTGCTCCCTGCGGCCTGCGGGGATTTGTACGAGCGTGACATAGTTACGATCTGAGCTCCCGCTAGAAGAAATAGCATCACGAATATGAATAACGAATGCCTTATACTGATTCAGCACGCTTGATACAAATTTTAACGTGGCCTCGGGAGGCTGTGCCAAGCCGGTGGGCGTACAAATGGGCAGACATGCTCCGTCTTGGCCTCTGGACTAGTCTCTGGTGCAGAGTTATAATTTCGTTCTCTCATCTCCCGCATTGTACGCTACGAGTCGGCGCCTGGTTCGGAATGGTCTACCATAGACACGTACACATACTCGGAGTTCTCGGAACCCCGGTTGGCGTCGAAATGCCCTTCCGTTCTACGATATCTGGATGGCATGACCAACTCCAGAATGAAGATCTTGACCAAGACCTTATCTTAGATTTAATCTATTAGCAGAGTATAGTGTCGGGGCTTTGAACTAGCGTATTCACTCAGTTCTGGCCATGGTTGTGCTATATTTCAGAAGTTCTACTCAATGCTCGGGGAGAGGCAGGTATAAAATTCATGAATGGAATGGAATTCCGACACCTCATATCGCCACGGCCACGTCGCAACAGGAACAAGGGCTGAAGTTGGAAACTGTCTCAAAAGCTCTCTAGTAGTATCTTCCCCAAATGAGATTTACAATCTGCCCCGGTCATCATTGAGTCACATCTTTCGAATGAAGACAGACATGCGAGACGTGATACGAAAGACGATATCGTTCAGATAATTTCAGCCGTCTTTGCTGCATATCAGACGGTTTGCAGCTCACTTGATTTGGCCGTCGTAGAAGTCGATAGGGGACTCGAGCCATGTCGCAATGTCACATGACAACCAAACTGTGTCCCGGCGCCTCATTAAAGCCCTCGCAGTCTTTGGATGTGTCACACGATTCGTCATGCGCTTCTGCGAAGTCACCAATCACCATTTGGCCTTAAATCCACGTGCAAGCTGCAGTCTTACGGCCGGTTGATCAATCTCGCCAGCTGAAGGGACGAGTATGCTGATGCCCCCAAGATAGTGACAGCAGGCATCTGGATCCCTGGCACGATCCTACGACGAGTGTAACAGTGTAGCTTATCTGAGAGGTCTCGACGTTCGATCACTGAGGAGCCATTGAGGCTTACAGACATAGAGTCAATGATTCTCGAGACATTCCATCTTCGGCCATCGTCACACGGCAGTGGCGTCGTTCATGCTAGCACGGACACTCTCCTTCCTGTCACACAAATGATCAGCGTTATCTCGTGGAAGATGTTTAGCAAGGTACTAGAATGGTACAGCTGCTGGAGCATATAATGAGATTTGACGTACCATGGCTGCAACTCAGCAACCTTTGCTACCTCACCCCACTCAGTAAGCCAATCCTCGAGTTTTGTGAGCTTCTGGAAGAGAAGCGGTTTGGCACCGCCTCGCTTGATCCTCGTGTCAATGGCAGCCCGTAAATAGGCTTCAGCAAGCACCCTATCGCCCTGCTCCTTTGCGATATCAGCCATGTACAGCTCGCAGTTCAGTTTCGCGATCAGGCACTCTCCCTCCGGTATCCGTTGTAATGTCAGTGTGAGGAGGGAGATCAGGTAATCCTTGGACCCGCCGTGGGCATCGACCCTTTGCCGCTCCAGCTCGGTGAGGAAGAACAGCTCGCCGACGGCTTCGGGCGAGCCCTCACCGAATTGTGCTGCTTTCTGCCGGCATATCTCCATTTGCCTCTCGGCGAGGCGTGCGCCCGGCAGGGCGTCATAGCCTGCGGACTCGCCCATGTCTAACCACCGAGGGAAGTTGACGGCGCATTCGGGCGTGCCCAGAACGTTGTCCGTTGTCTCCAACAGACATTTCCAGGCTCGCACAGCGAGGTCGTGCAGGGCGAGAGCATTTTGGTCGTTCAAAGCGGCCAGGCCTTGAAGGACCCTGCGCACAGGATGGTGGTCGGACCAGCCCTTGTGCGATCTTGGGTCAGTGTGTGGTTTGCCGCAGTGTCACGCTGCTGAGAGGGGAGCAGACGGATGACTAGCATACCAAGTTTGGCTCGGCTGCAGCGGCTGCAGCGTAGTTCACCAGCGCCTTAATGGTTCTTCCTACTCGCTCCTGTTGCTCTGGGACGCTCAACAGGTGTACGACCATGGTGAATATCCTGTTCAGGATCTGGGGAGGCTCGTGGCGGAGCAAGGCATGTATCTGGCCCGGGACCTGTCTCAGGAAGACAACGGCCTCGTCCAACTTTTCGGCTCGGAGGAGACCTCTCAACATATGCATAGAGTCTGTTACCTGCTTGGTCTCTGGATGAGCGGTGCGGCCCGAGACGAACTCGACGTCTACCATTTGGCCGTACATGTACCCGCGTGTATGGGTCAGAACGGCCTCCGATATGTAAAAGATATCCGGGGGCCTGATAGATGGCGGGTGTGGCGCAGGTGGAAGCCTGGCCTGGGCCCGCGGCCTAGCAGTCTGCACGACAACCTCCTTCTTTCGACGAAGGTGGAGGGCCAGTCGCTGAGAGTCCACCACGCGTCCTGTTGCTAGCACGACAGGGCGCCTCGTGTGGTTGACGGAGTCCATGAGCGACCCGACGTCCTCGGAGACAGTCCTTATATTCTTAGAATATCCCCACTGCTTGATTCGGACCTTGTACATCTTGGGCCTGTGGCATATCAGACTCCCGATACGGTATTGTGATCTGTGAGCCAGACTTACGACGCCACGAAGTTATGATCCGTGGCCATGACATCAATGACGTCTTTGAGCTTCCTTCCCTCGTCTATGTAGAGCCGTTTGATGGTCTCCCTGTGCCGGCTCCAATCACTGATGCTGGGCCCACCGCCTCCATCACCCAGCGATCTCCTCATGCTGGGCGTGGATGCGGCTGACATCCCACCAGGAGTGGCAGTGCGCGGCATTCACCACAGAGAACAAGTGCACCTCGCCGCGGGCTGGCGCTGGTCCATCGGATTCTTAGATTCGGGCGACACAGACCTCAGACGGAGAGACGATGAAGGGATGGACGATGAATGTTGAAGCCTGTCGAGCCCCTGCGCTAGTTGGAGCCACTCTCGTGGTGCCGCTTTTTCAATGGGTGGCACTAACATTGCCCCTGCAACCCTGCCCCGGCCCGTTCCTTGCTGAGGATTTGGAAAGAGAGGGCTGCACCCGAGCCGAAATGGGCGACCGAGATGTAAATGCCCAGTTGTACCGCCCGCAACCTCATTATTGCAACCTGCCGGGAGACCGTGAGATGGCGGACCCGAATACGTCGTGGCCAGCGTCACAGGTCTACTTGAAGCTATGTCTCAAGAGTCGCTCTATGTATTATTGGATGCCTTTTCTCAATGGGTGCACTTGAGCACCAGCCCATCTGCTCTAATCGGTGTGCCTATTTGTCACCGTCCAAACAAGTTTGCTCAAGGTCGAGGTGCAGGGCCAGGATCCGGGAGGTCTCTCGCCGTGCTTGCCTGAAAGGAGCTGGCTGGCGCTCTGGTCTCGAGCAAGGAAGCCCTTCAAACAGGAGGAACCATTGCTCTGAGAAGGATTCTGGCTGTGAAGAAGCGTGCCTCGAAGGGTGCGCTGTCTAGGAGCCTTTCCAATATCGGGCTGCCTGCTCAATTCGACCAATCCGAGTGACCCGGTCGTCGGAAACTGTGATGCGAGATTTGACTCGCCGAAGCCGCCTGAAACCTAGTACTGGTAAACCCGGGAGTCAACGGATTTATGTCATGCGGCTGTGGGAGCATTTAGACTCCAAGTTGAAACCATATCTCCCGGCGTAGGCGCCAGCAAGGGAGGCCACACAAAGGCTTCGATCCATGCTGCGTCCTCGTCTCCCGCGCCGATTCGACAACAGCTCTGCCCCTGGCTTATGTATTTGAACTTGCAAAACGGGACATAAGCTTTTGTCGTCTATTAAGCCCCCAACGGTCTCCAATCACATCGGAAGTATCAGAGTTGTGATCGTCCTGATCCATAACATCATGCTCCCGTCTACTTCAAGCCCGCAGCCTTGCGATTCGAGTAAACTCGAAACTGGGTATGGGTGCCCCTAGGCATCGCATGGGTTACGAATCGGTACCTCACAACGAACAGAGAGAGGTGGTGGCTCCGAGGGGAATTTGTTAAGCGATAAGTGTACTCTCATAACCGGGCTCCTGGTCTCCGGAAATGGGGTGATCGCTACTGAAGTCGCACAGGGGCATCTGACGAGGCAGGTTATAAGTCAAGCTTCAACCGATGTTCTGGCAGTTTTGCTGATCAGGCAGGACGGTACACGCTCTCTCTTATTTTTGTCTCTGTCTCTCTGTCTCTCTGTCTTCGCGTCTGCCAGGGACACAGATCTCGCCAGGGGTTTGTCCTATGCTATTTGCTTCAAGACTGCAAACATGGCTTCACTCGTGGACGATAAGCCTGGTATGTACGCCAACTCCGCGGCGGTCAAGCAGAACATGACTTCCGGAGGCAACCTTGCTTTTCACAACTTCAACAATGATTTTGCGCACATCTCCAATGCCAACGAGCGACGTAGGCTGGCCCTCGCAGAGATTGATAAGGCCCCCTTTGGCTGGTACCATATCCGGGCTATCGCTGTAGCAGGGGTAAGTGACTGCGTCGGTGCTGATGACAATTTCCGGGTGCAGAGGGCGACCAAAGCTGACCAGTATCGAAATCTAGATCGGTTTCTTCACCGATAGCTACGACATATTCGCCATAGGCCTCGTCACCTCTCTTCTCGGAATCGTCTTCTTTGGGGGCAAGATTTCGGATGCCGACGACACAGCCATCAAGGTAGCCACATCCGCTGGCACGATTACTGGTCAGGTGGGATTTGGCATACTTGCTGATGTTGTAGGACGGAAGAAGATGTACGGGCTGGAGCTCATGATCATCATCTTCTCCACACTCGCCCAGAGCCTGTCGTCCAGCTCGCCAGCCATGTCCATAGTTGGGCTGATTGTGTTTTGGAGAGTGCTGATGGGCGTGGGGATAGGCGGGGACTACCCGCTTTCAGCCATAATCACATCTGAGTTCGCGACCACGCGATGGCGCGGCTTCATGATGAACGCCGTGTTTGCCATGCAAGGCTTTGGTCAGCTCGGTGCTGGGATCGTTCTTCTCATCGTCACTCAAGGGTTCAAAAAGTCTCTTGAATTGTCCGAGACAGTCACCGACTGCTCCAGCAACGGGGCCTGCGCCAGTGCTGTTGACAAGATGTGGCGAATAATTGTTGGGTATGAGCTCCCGTGCTTGGTGACTGACTCGAGCCTCACATTGAAGAGGACGTGGGATTTCGGTGAGCCTGGACCATGAGAAGACGCAAACACTGACAAGAAGACTGGAGCAGATTTGGAGCGGTACCGGGGTGCTTCGCGCTTTACTTCCGCCTGACGATACCCGAAACACCTCGCTATACCTTTGATGTCGAACGGGATGTGCAGAAGGCGGTAGAAGATGTGAATGCATACCGTCAGGGCAAATGGGGCGAAGGGGAGGCGGATGAGCTCGCGAGGGCGCGGGCCAAGCAGTCGGCGAAGTCGGACCTCGACGTCCCTAAGGCGTCTTGGTCCGACTTTGTTGCACATTACCGGGAATGGCGGCATCTGAAGGTGTTGCTCGGGTGCGCGTTGTCGTGGTTTTTCCTCGTAAGTCCTGCTTTGAACGTTGCCAGGGGGCACCTCCCGTGGGGAGACCCACAGGCCGGCCGAAAAAAAAAAGTACTGAAATGAAGTGCAGGACATTGCGTTTTATGGTCTCGGGCTCAACAACACAATCATCCTGAGCACCATCGGGTTCACGGGAGGCAGCAATGTGTACGAGATATACTACCGGACAGCCATCGGCAACCTGATCCTTGTGCTTGCGGGCGCGGTGCCGGGGTACTGGGTGTCTGCTGTGTTGATCGACACGGTCGGGCGCAAGCCAATCCAGCTGTTTGGGTTCTTTATGCTGACAGTGCTGTTCTGCATCATCGGCTTCGGGTTCTGGACGCTGTCGGGCGGGGCGTTTATGGCGCTCTTCACGCTGAGCCAGTTCTTCTTCAACGCGGGGCCCAACTCGACGACCTTCATCATCCCCGGGGAGGTGTTCCCGACGCGGTACCGGTCCACCTCCCACGGGATTTCGGCAGCGTCTGGAAAGCTGGGCGCAATCATTGCACAGGTAGTGTTTGGGCCTCTGAGGAGCATTGGGGCGGATGCCGCCAAGGCCAAGAGTGACCCACGGTGGGCTGCGCCTTGGATAGCCCACATCATGCAGATATTCGCTGCCTTCATGGCACTGGGCTTCTGCACCTCGTGGCTAGTGCCCGAGTCGGCGAGAAAGACCCTCGAGGAGCTGGCCGGCGAGGACGACACTGTCTCAGCTGGTGAAAAGAGCGTCGACGAGGACAGGCCGAGCCGCTCTTCGACGCGCAGCTAATGCCTTTTCCCCCTCTCCTTCTTGGTCGTGCCATCTCACCGGTATAGAGATCTGTGGGATGTGGAGAGCCTGTCAGATCTACTGAGTAGAAGATATATATCAATCTTGAAGTCGTGGTAGAGAGCGTGGTGGCAGCTTGTGAATGTCGGCCCAGGCGGTCGACCAGTCTGACAGTCTGGGGACCCCTGCTGCCGCACAGCTCCATCTGACAGGACTGACGTAGCGCTGGTCAGGGGCTGAGGCGGAGCTCCAAGACCCCTCTGCTGTGTAGATCCAGAGCCCACACTCTGCCTTCCCCACCACCAGAACCACCTGCAGCATGGTAAATCGCAATCCGCCCTCCGCTGTCCAAATCCTCCAAGCCCGCATTGCGACCTTCTGATCTGATGTCGTGAACGACCAAGTTGCACCTGGCAACATCACGCATCTCTGTGACAGGCAACATGGCCTCATTTCTCCGAGGAAAGCAGGCGGGCATGCAAAAGGACCTGTCTGCCGCCATCCTCCCGCACCTCTTCGTCCCGGATGAGCAGGCACGCTTCGGTATCAACTCGCAGATCAGGTAAGGCTGTTCGACCCCAAGACGGACGGCTGGGCTAACTCATGCCGCCACAGCTGCCTCGCCTACGAACCGGTCCAGTCCCTCCTAGCCGTCGGCACCAACGAGTCCAAGTTCGGCAACGGTCAGATATACGTCTTTGGACAAGGCAGGATACAGAAATACTTCCAGCAGACCAAGCCCGGGTCCATCCGAAGCCTACACTTCTCCGCAAACAGGCTTATCAGCCTCAACAACAGGGGCGAGCTGACGATATGGGATCTTGACACGGGCAAGAGAATCGCCGGAGGGTCCTGTGGCAGCGGCGTTGTCACCGTGGTCACAGATCCCATGCTGGACTGGGCCCTCATCGGCCAGTCAACCGGCGAGGTCTCCGCCTACGATCTGGACCGCGAGAGGATGTCTCCCTTCCGTACCCCAAACTTCTGGCGTGAAAAGGACCCCAAGTCCACCATGGCACACCTCGTCTCCATGCAGCTACACCCTCGCGATATCGGCAAGTTGCTGATAGCCTACACCCACGGCGCCGCCATATACTCCTTCAAGCAGAACCAGGCCACCAAGTTCTTCGAGTACGTCCTGCCCCCCGGCGCTCCCGGCGGGAACTCCGACAACGTCGACTCCCTGCGCAGGCCCAGGTTGCTACATGCTGCCTGGCACCCTACCGGCACTTTCATCTTGACAGCCCACGATGACGGAAGTCTCGTCTTCTGGGACCCCAAGGACGGGCGGGTCGTCATGGCGAGGTCCATCTACGACATGGGTGTCGACCAGGTGACTTCGACTCCTCCGCCTCAGAGGCTCATCCAGCCCTTCACCAAGATCTCATGGTGCTGTAAAGAGAACCCCGATGATACTGCCCTCCTCATCGCTGGAGGGCAGGCAACAGACGAGCCGCAAAAGGGCCTGACCTTCCTGGAGCTGGGCCAGACCCCGGTGTATGCCACCTCGTCCTGGCAGGCACTCAGCGATCACTTCAAGGCAAAGCGCCAACAAACACTGCCCATTCCACCAGGCACCGACGTCACCAATTACTGCCTGATCCCACGGTCATCGCCTCACTTTGCCGGGGCTCAGGACCCGCTCGCGATACTGGCTACTCTTTCCTCGGGGGAGCTTATCACCATGAGCTTCCCCTCAGGATATCCAATCAGCCCCACCAATCAGCTTCATCCCTCGCTGTCCTTCGTGCATCCCTTCGTTACCAAGGTCGCAGTCTCGACCCTGGACCGGGGTCGGTGGCTGGGAATGACGGAGAAGCGCAGCAAAGGTGAGGATCTTGTCAAGGGGGGCGCCGAGGCCCCGAAACCACGAAGGCGATATGAGGGCAGAAATATCATACAGGTGGCCCATGCTGACAGCACTATTCGCCTCTGGGACCTCGGCCATGCTGATGAGATAGAGAATCCCGCCCAACTGCAGGTTGATATCTCCAGGGCTCTCGGCCGATTCGAAAATGTAGACGTGTCTGCCATGCACTTAGCACCAACCACTGGTGACTTTGCAGCTGGGACGACCAGCGGCGATGTTGTCATCTACCGATGGGGTGGAAACCACAACTTCGGCCAGGAGGACACCAAACAGCTCGAGAGCAATCCTGGCGGTCTGGTTGATATCAGCTCGAGGACTGAACCTGCTCTGAAAGAGGGTCTTCAACCTTTTGTTCTCTATGAGGCCGGCCAAGGGCCGGTCACCGCCCTCTGCGTTTCCGATGTTGGATTCGTAGCTGTTGGTTCTGAGGGCGGTTCTATCAGTATCATCGACCTGCGCGGCCCATCCGTCATTTTCAAGGCGTCCATGGGAGAGCTCGCACAGAAGGAAAAGAGGTCATCCTTCCTCAGGGGTCACTCGAGCGCTACCGGCACGAAGGACTACCCGGTTGTCGTTGAGTTTGGAATCATGACACTCGATGATGACAAATACTCTAGCATCGCATGCTTTGTGGGCACCGCTCAGGGTAAAGTGGCCACGTTCAAGCTTCTGCCTTCTGGTAACAGTTATTCAGTGGAGCTGGTCGGTGTTGCGAACCTGGGCGACAAGATCATCGCGCTCTGTCCGATCCAGGCTGACACCGGCCGGCCTGCCGCAGCCACTCCAGAAGTCATGGGCGGCCTGAGGAACGGCCACCATGTCAATGGTGTACTGGTAGTTGGTGAGTGTTCATGTCTCAGTATTCCACCTGTTACTGCTCTTCAAACTGGACAATGGCTAACACGGCCCAGCTACTCAAACTGAGGCTCGTATTTTCAAGCCCTCTAGTTCCAAGGGCGCCTCTAAGGCCTTTGACGATGTCCTTTGCGACGCAGCCTCCATCACCGAATTTGAGCTGCACGGTTTCGCGCTGGTAGCCACCTTCGGTGATGGTAGCGCTCGCGCATTCTCTCTTCCAGGCCTTAAAGAGATCAGCAAGGCCCCACTCCCCATGCTCGACCCCACCCGGAGCACTAGCAACATCGTCTCCTCGACTGGAGATATCATTGGATGGGCTGGGCCTTCTGAGCTTGTCGTCATTCCCGTATGGGGCACAGGCAAGGGCAAGGATCACCTCAACAACGACGACAAGCTTGTCAACCCTGAGGCTGTGATACCACCGCGCCCAACGATTTCTAACGTGCAATGGCTGTCCGGAACGCAATACGTATCGCCCACAGACCTCGACCTGCTGATTGGTGGGCCCGACAGGCCGGCCTCGAAACGGATGATGGCGGCTGCGGCGGAGGAAGCAAGGCTGGCCAGGGGAGGTGCGGGTGCGAGTTCCTCCGGGGCTGGAGCAGCGAATGAAGGATGGGGGGAGTATCTGCAGCGACAGCTCAACGAAAGGACGGAGAAACTAAACCTTATGGGAGACAACATGGAGAGCCTCAACGATCAGAGCCAAGGCTGGGCCGATGATGTGAACAAATTCATCGGCAAGCAAAAGAGGAACGTGGTGATGGGAGGACTGAAGTCCAAGTTTTTCTGATCTCGGCGCTCAGGTCCATTTTTTTGACGGCATGGCTTAGAGATATCCAGGTATATTTTCTATTCTTCTCATTTGACTATCAAAGGCTTGCGCAACGCTCAAGCAATGTCGTGCGTTTTTGTGACACGCCGTGAATCTCGATCCCGTGTGAGTTATTATCAGCCTTGTGTGACCCACAATACCACGCAACCGGGCTAAGTATCACTGCATTGGAGATTCCCAACATGATTGCAATCAAAAGAAGAGCGGCGCAGCAAAATGTCAAGACCAACAGGTCCGCGTTCGCAGTGCTCATGTCGATGTGAGGCTTCATGTGCTCGACGGCCCAGACCAGGCTGCCCATGCATATCGCTTGAGATCCCACAAATGCGCCGAGCCAATATAGTATGTCACCGTCGGAGATTGGTCTCGCCATATTTTCTGTACTCTGTTGCTCGTTTTCTGTTGACTTCTAAGATGGAACACCCTAAGTTTCGGCTGGGTTAATACTGTGTGCGTAAGGACAGGGAACGAAGAGGTCTCGTTCAAGGGATAGAAACGAGTGGTTTTTGTATGCTTTTGGCCACGAGTGACCAGCCACTAACGCTCTGTTATTGCCACACATTCGCAAGTCACTGGATCATTTGATATGAAAGAGACACCATTCACTTTATTCTCGTCTCGCAGACTTTCTACTGTTGCGAAAGAGATTGGTCATTGCGACGTCCTTCCGAGTCCGGAGCATGGCGGTTCCTAGTTGATCCAATCGACGACTCGGGGCATATGCGTTGAGCAACCACGAGACATTTGGCTTAGTGTCAGTCAAGGGAAGACGTACACGCACAAATCAGATTTTAAATTTGAAACAAAACCGCATACATTATGAGAATATGGAGTTGTCTACTTGCACCTCTCATTTACCCCGGACCTCACCATGGAGACACATCGCCCGCCATTGGGAGTTTTATGGAGGACTTAAATAAACAGCAAATCATACATCATCCGCTTCTGACTCGTCTTCAGAATCCTCCCCAAGGTGCCCCTCCAGCTCCTCGGCAAGGGTTAAAGGGCGGTTGCGCGCCACCGTCTTGTGGACGGTAACCGTTCCCTGGGATGAATCTCGGCCGGGGCCGATAGTCCCAGCAGATCCAGCGGCCAGAGCTACCGTGGCGCTGCTAGGCCCCGATGCCTCAGGATCTTCTGGCTGTGGCTCGGACTCATCATTCTGCGAGAAACTTTTAAGAGGCGTGTGTAGTTTGTCCAATATCCTCTGCAAAACCTCGGGGTCCGGACCATCCTGCAGAACCCTATTTTGCAACCGGAGGTCATGAATGAGCGTGTCCTGGTAAGCTGCCAGCGCTTCAAGTGAGCCCACCAGCTCTGTTGTCTGCTGGACCTGAGCCTCGAGGTCTGCAATCCGGATGACCATGAGCTCGTGGTCGGTGGCCTGGGTATCTGCAAAAATCCTCCACTCTCTTGTTCCGAAGGTGTACGGGTTCTCCGTTGCCTGGCTGACGGAGCGGTTGGGATTCCAGCGATTAAGAAACCTAAGTATGGTAGTGAAAACAACCATGGTTGACTCCATTATCGAAAAAGACATTTTCGATGATCTGGCGTTCGGATTACGGCCCTGATGCTCGTCCAGCAAGCGTTGAGGGTGGTGTGGTAGTTGGAGAGCTGGATCCGTGATGCGTCGGCCTCGTGTATGGCTATGGTCGGAGTAGGAGCCAGTGAATAATTGCGGCTAGTTATATACATGACCATGTAAAATCGTCTCTTCAACAATGCAATGGTCTGACAATAACCTTGTGGCGATGCTCTTGAACGCAACAAAGGGCGGGAAGCCACATTCGGCTGTGAACAAAGCAGACGTGATGCCCATTCTTGGCCAAGAACGAGCAGCCTTGTAGATTTTTACCACCATACAACCACAAATAGCAACATGTCATAGTGGGCATGGAGTTCGCAAACACCTTTTGTGTGCCAGCAGACAACCTCGCACTTGATGGGTCGGTCTCAAGCTAAAGTGGGGCGGCGGCGGAAACCGTGTTAGTCCATTGGCTGCTTCCGCCGAGGAGCTGTCTCGTCCCTCGTGTTCAACCATATGGCCAAGCAGGGGAAGAGAGCCTTCGAGGACTGGATTGAATCGCGACTGACATGCAGTCCACCTCTCATGGATTTTCAGAGCTTCGTGGTAACAGATGCTCCACTTTCGGGTGAACGTATGCAACAGTGTCTCCTGAAGCTCACTGCAAACACCCGAACAATGCTTGTTCATCTTGAGCCCGAAACAGCCTTCACGAGTCTACATGAGCACTAAAAGCCCCCTTGGTACAGATGCATGGCGAAGCAGACTGGCGGAGCTGCGTGAATTCGGAATCCATTGACGTCCCGGATCGCGCTGCCTGTGTAAAGTAGCGAACCCTGCCCGCCTATTTTGACTGTTTTAGGCGCTATGTAGAAGGAAAGGCCTGCCACTATTCCCATAGGGCTGTAAGCGAAGTGGCATTACTGCTGCAGGCCATGGGGGCTGGGTGGTGGTGTGTACACCTGCCTGATCTAAGTTCATATAGGCAGAAGAGCTGAGCTTTGAGGAGGTGCTCACTGCAGGCTAGATAGATTGTGGCACCGGTGAGGGCTCCCCACGGAGCGCCGGCCGCATGTTGGGCGACCGGCGATCTTATCTCCCCCCCCCTGCAGCTCCTCGAGCCCGCGCCATCGCACCCAAGCCATCTCATCGGTGAACTCCGGTCCCCCAGCAGAAAGTGGGCAACCTCGGTTCAAATGTTCTCTTCGTCGCAGGAAACGGCTGGTGCTCTAGTTGAGGTCTCCATACATTGCTTTCGCCCTGCTCCATCGTGTACGTCGATCGGGCCATGCCATGTAGCGGGCACGGGAAGGCCCATCCTGCCCACTGGTAGACGCTCCTGAGCTGAAGCCAAAGCCTCGGGCGCCATTTCTCAGTCTAGTGATATTGTGCTTCCTTAGAAGCGCTGTATGCGATCGCTTATGATGTCGTAGAGCCTATTGATGAAGTGGATACTTTGGGTGTATCATGGACGCGCCCGAATCATGCACGCAATGGTTGTAGGGCAGACATTCGGGGTGCAAGCTGAACGCCATCGCGAAAGCCTTGATGCCCAGATGAATAACCAGACTGTGCCTTCCTTTATAAAGGATGCTGCCACCTGCGCATCCAAAGGAGGCCTTGGGTGTTGATCGTGTCAACAACCAGTTAAGCCATGATCCAAAAAGATTCCTCGTTACTGAGACAGCATCTAGACGGCCATGTCCAATTCTCGTTCATCCTCACTCGACGTCAACCTCAGCACGTGTCATAAGTATGTTGATTTGAGGCTGGCAGTCAAGCTATGCTAATGTCATTCCAGCTCCACCAAAAGCCGCTCACGTTTGACGTCGGAAGAGCTGCTGCGGCTTCAAGACGAACGGTTGAGAATGTACAATGCCGACAGCAGCAGTAGTCTAACACAACGTCTCTGGGATCGGGGGAATAGTGACAGTCAAGACCATCCTCCAGCCCAGTCTGGCAACGAACAGGGCGGTTCTCGTCCCAAGGAAACTAAAGATGAACAACACAAGACGTAGTGTCCTCGGGTATAAAAGCTTGTGATTGGGTGATCGAGGGTACTTGAAGACAAGGAATTATGCTGTCAAGTTGCGCGCTATATCAACCCCTGTATCTATCTTCCTGTCGTGTTTCCACACACCTGTATCTCGCATTTCAATTCCAGATCCATTTTCGTCTTAGTGTCTGTGGTACTACATTGTCACGTCCTCTAATCCACTAAGCTACCCAGGGTTCCTCATTTATACAAGGGCTATTTTGCTACAGCGGCGGAAGCCGATCAACGTAGGTTCAACTCGTGTGGCAACAGCCGTTGTGGAATGACACACGACCTGCTCGGCATGCCAGCCTACTGTCGCAGCAAGGTTCAGCCCCTGAGTGGCGCGTAGTACTCGTCTCTCAATCACAAATTCGACACAAAAGTCAGAAGCATTGGCAGCACCTTTTTCAAAAGAAGCCATCGGAAAAGCCTCTACCGGACCTGGCCGGCATCCTATTACCCACAGCTCCACGTGGGTGGGTGCCTCTTCTGTAATTTATCCTATTTACGGCACTTAGAATAAGCCCATGCGCATTCATAAGGCATACTGGCTTTTTCTTCATAATTCAATCTTGCTGCCGAGACCTTCCTAGAATCCTAACTGAAGCAATTTCGTTTCGCGAGGTCAGGCCCGGTAGGCAGGTCTTCGGACCCGATAGAAACGGTACAACCACAGCACTTCTGCCGCCCGTCGATGCTGAAACGTGAGCCGGCCACTCGTTGTGCTGATGAGGGACATTTGTGCTCCCCATGGCAGCTGAAATATCAAGAGGGTGGCCAGCAGGATCTGCCACACAGGGCACGCACTTCCACAGCCTGCTTTGATGGCCTGTTTCAGCCCTACCACCATCGCATGGGCGTGGCGCATGTGCAATAATTCTTCGACGGCCGAGGACTTGTAACCCGGAGAGTTGTCTGCACTGGATGTATAGGGCTTTGCGAGCTGCGAACTGGCGTAGACAGTCACCACCACAGCCTAGCGTTGCAATACGTCAGCATACTTGGGTCTTGTTTCGGGTGCCATGTTGCACAGCATCTACAAAAGAGCCATCTCGCGTAACTGTGCAGGCTTATCGGATATTTGCGATCCGTGTCCTGGACCTGGACGACCTGACAGGCAACGGGTGTGGTTGGTGGCGCATCCCACGGCGATGACGCCCGGGGGTGGTTGGGCAGAGGAGCACGACACCACAGCGGCACCAGTCTCCACAGATCCAGGAAAATAATCGATGCTAGCGCAAAAAATAACGTGGCTCGCGGATCATTGAATGAGAAAAGGCAAGTGACACTTCACATCTTGAAAGTCATTTTCCCGCCCCCGCAGCCAGCGTTTTATCGACGATGGTTCTCATAACCTCCCCCAGGCTGCCGACCCTCCCGAGTCAAAAGAGTCGCGGGCAGGGCCGTTAAGCCAAAGGGACTATGCCGAAAGCCGGCGAGGATCTCCAAAGACATTCTGAGAGCATTGGCAGGAAAATCTACTATACACACCACCTAGAAGCGAAGTGGCCAGTAAGCCAGGTCAACAGCAACGCGGGCATCGCCGATTTCAATGCGTATAGTCCCAGAAGGAATTTCTGACGCCCTCATTTGTGTCTACCTCCAAGAAATAGCTTGACTACAGGACGTCATGCCGTTTGCACATTCTTCCCCCATGCTCCGATCTTGGATCGGGGGGAAATTGGATTGAGCAACATTTCACTGAACACCTAAGCACATCTCTAGGATTTCTAAAACCTGCTCCTTTCTCTCAAGAGGGATCACGTTGAAGTGGGAGCAAACATCTTTGATGCTGCTCTCCGCGATGGCGTCGAGCTTGTCCCTCCCTACCCCGTACTCTCCAAGTGTCCTCGGGAAGCCCAGTTCGCGGATCACCGCGTCCAAGGCATCGCCCAGGTCTGCCTGCCCCTTCACAAGCGAGTGCTTAAGGAGTACCACCGCAATTTCCGGGTCATCCCAGAACGCGTCGACCACGAGCGCCTGTTGCTGCGCGTTGACCTTTGCATTATACTTCTGCACTGCAGGGAGACATACGCACGTCGTTTCGGCGTGCGGGACGCCCACGGGTCCAAGTTGGTGGCCGATGCCGTGTGATCCGCCTGCAATGGTTCAGTCAGCCTTCTCTTAGGAACAGGCACAAAGAATGATTATGAAGATAAGGTCTCTGCGAGGTTTGAGCCTGGATCGGTTTGACATACCGACTTTGACCTCATAAAGATTCGCTGCCCGCATGCTCTCTGCCGCACCCAACTGACACCTCAGCCGGGCCTCGAGGTCGCTTGGCTCCTGCTTCGTCCTCAGAAGGCTCGGAATGAGCAGCTTGAGGCCCTGGAGCGAATGCTTGGTCCCCTCCGGTTTGGGGTTCGAGCTGCAAATTGTCTCCACACAGTGGTCTACAGCCCTAAGGCCAGTGGAAAGCCATACTCTCTGCGGAGTTGTCTGCGTGAGGGCAGGATCCCTAACCGCCATGTCAGTGACTAGTTCTGTGGTCCTGGCATGTCTCAACTGGGTCCTCGGACTTATTCAGGACCAAATGACCTGCCACCCAGGATACACTAACATAATAATGGCAGATATTCCGACCTTCGCAGGATTCTGAAAAGACTGCTTGTGATGAGTGGCATCATTGGTTGCACCACCAGGCGGGTTGAATTCGCCGGCGCTTAGAGTCGTGGTGACGGACACTATGGGAATCACAGAATTTCGGACAGTCTTTGGGGCTCCTTCAGGCATAGGTCTGTTGAACCTAAGTGCAAGGCTGGTCCGGAAGAGGAGATCTAATGCCTCGGCGTTGTCGACGTCGTTGGCCAGAGCCTGGAGGACGGTGAGATCAGGCTCAGCACAGTGAAGGGTAACTTACAAGAGACATAGCCTTGGCCCCATCGATGAGACTTCCACCTCCGACGGTGATTATTGCGTCTGCACCCGATTCTTTGACCTTCTTCATAACCTGCAAGACCTCGGAGTAGTACGTGTGCGGCCGCATCCCGATATGAATGCCTACAACCTTGACAGCGTCACTGTTGACAGCCGTCTTAAGCCTCTCGACTACATCTGTGGCCTTGCTGAGCGACTCGGATATTACCAGAAACGGCTTCACTTTGTTTAGTGTCGTGACTAGGTGCTTTGCACAGGCTTCCGGGTAAGGTAGCCCGTGAGTGATGATGGGAAACTCCTTGTTAGGGTCGAATCGTTGAACGCTCTCGGTCGCCATGTTGAATCTTTCAGCGTCTTTCCAAGCGCGTCGTGTCTTCCATAAAATAAGCACAATAGTCGAGGTTGGTTGAGCAGGATAACTACCGAGACGGAGATCTAGGAAGCGGGGTCGACATTTGTACTTATTTCATGATGACACACATATTCCCTGCAATAGTTCCCTCTGTCAGACTGGCTAGTCCATGAAACCTAAATACGCCATATCGCCCAATTGCGGGAATGGACTGCTGCATACCAGGGTTTCTCGAGGAGATCGGATATTCGCACCCGCAAAAATGGATGGTACACCCATTCTTGGCAACTCGGAGATCAAAGTGCTCAGGTAAGCACCAAACTCGTTATCTCATAGGATATTATCCCAGAAGGTTATCTAATAGGGGGCTATCCCATATGAGGTTTTCTATAGGATGCCACCCCGTAGGAGGTTTTCCTATATAAGGTTGTCTCATAAGATGTTGTGGCCTGGGGCTTTGGTGAACCTCCGTTTTTGTGGGTGCGAAGATCCGATCTCTTCTCTAGGACCAAGTCAGTCGACTGCCTTCAGATGGATACCGAGCTATAGGTATCAGCGTATAAAGTATGCAAGCCACCCCCAGCGAACTCGAACGTCAGGATACTACAAGCTGAGAAGGCAGGACACGGTAGGTATATTTTAACACTAAGTCTGGAATAAATTGCTTTGGTACGCGTGTAAAGTACCTTCTGTGAGGTTGCGAGACAGAAGCTCTCCCTGGGAATGGCCAGTCATGTTTTCCAACTGACCAATTGTCAAGTTAAAATTCGCTCCCCCATGAGTTGATTGGAAGACCTCCCTGGCGCTTCATTTAGTTCAATGCATTGGGAGGTAGACTCGATGGTGGATAGCAAAGATCAGTATAATCAGCCTGTGTCAAAAGATCACCTGGTCAGCCAACGGTCACACACTTTTCTGTTTCCATTAGGGGGGCTCACGTTATTTCCCCACCAGGCCGGCATTGTTACTCCAGGCAAGTTGATGGCAAACATGATGATGGTGGCGCAGACCTGGGTACCGCAGTCTAGACCAGTTCCTAGCAAGTAGTTATACTTGCGGAACCACACGGGGTGCACTCGGAGGATATAGCCCATGAAAACCAAAGAAAGCAGGGCAGATGTCATGAGGTTTGTCGTCTCGTAGACAGGGAAGATGGTGCCACCGTAGAGGAGCATTGTCATGTTGCAGCGTGTCTCGATGCTCCAATCTGGTTTGTACCTGTGGACGACGAAACTAATGGCCACCAGGGCAGGGCCAATGAGGAACGAGTAGTAGATCCAGCTGTAGGGGGAGCCCTTGTCGAAAAGCACCTTGGGGCCCAAGACACCCCACAGCACCGAGAGTGAATAATAACTCTTCGTCTTCAAGGCGAGCCACGCATTCGAGTCCATCTTCCCAGTCAGGGTGTCCTTGCCGACTAGGGCCGTGTTAGCGAATTACTCCTTCTTCAGCCATCAAAAGTGCTGCGCGGGTTAAAGACTACTTACTGTGGTCTATCACCAGACGCATGATGCCGTAATTGACGAATGGTCCAAGCAGAGTTCCATAAACTTGGCCCCAGAACATCTCCTTCTCTGGGATCTTCATGTAGAACCCAAACTTGTAGTCTGAGGTTAGGTTGAGGTTCTGTTCCAAGATCTGTCGACCGTAAGTCATGCATGTGAGAACCGCCGTCGGGTTCCCTGGGAACATTGCTCCAGCCATGAGCTCTGATAGAAATGCCATCCCGACCTGGACGTTGGCCACGCCCCAGAGGATGCCGTTCGGGAAAGTGCAAATGACCGATACGAGCGTAATGACAATGAAGCCCCACCAGGGAAGGCCCATCTCCGCGCCATAGATGCAGCCTAAAGACAAGGCCAGGCAGGGAATCAGGAGGGCAATGTACCACCAGTGCGGTACACGCTCGGTGCGGCTCATGAGCTTGAGGTACGGATCGTTGTAATCGTCTCGGACGTTCTTGAGCGCATCGCGGAAAGCCTTGTACGAGTCCTTGCCGTACCACAGTATCGAGTAGGCCAAGGCGGCTGTGGATGCGGCGAAACCGAAGAAGAAGTACATTGCGTATGATGTGGACCAGCGGGGAGGCGAGTAGGCATCCATGGCCGTCTGGTTGAGAGTGTATTCGGGCGTGAGAATGCGACTAATGTTGTAAGTCTGCCCAGTGAGGTCAAAAGTGCCAGAAGACATTGGTGGATAGTTCTGCGAGTTGATCGTGTTGGTGAAGTACATTATAGGGTACAGCATCCAGCAGCAGAAGAAAGCGCCAGCAATCTGGTGCGCATTGGCCCATAGCGGTGTGTATAAGGGAGAGAGGAAGCTCGCGTAGTTCCAATCCAGCGTAAAGTCGAGCATTCCGAAGCCATCTTCCGTGTGTCAGCTTTCCTGTCCCACATTCAAAAGGGTGGTATCAAAGGCGATTCCCGAGGTGTCGCTTGAATCATGTACTTGGGTCTGCTGCAAGACAATACTTACAGTATCCGGAACCCATCAAGTAGGCCTTCCAGTGCCCATGCCCGAAGTAGCACAACAAAGGAAGGGAGGAAAGGAGGGGAAATACGAAGCCAGGAATCCATTGGTAGCAAAAAGTAGCGCAGGCAACAACGGCGAAGAATTTCAGTGACTTCTTGGTGACGGACGGGTTTCTGTGCATGGCGTTGAATAATGCCACATTCGGGAGGACTTTGCCGGGTCAGCCGCAAGATTGGAAAGCGGACGATGGGACAAGCGAATGCGAATGAACCCTACTTACCTCCGGGGTAGTAGATCTTGGGCGGGCGAACGAGGATATCACGGTATATCCCTGTGAAGGCGTACCCAATCATCTGGGAAGTCAACAAGAAACAGATGCCCCAGCCAGGGTTGATTTTGCGGCCATAGTACAGTTCCAACGCAGACAGTGGTCCAAGACCTGGCCGAGAGTCAGTCTTTAGGACACATTAAGCTAGGAGGTAGCAGTTTAGGAGTTAAAAGGCAAGTAGGTAGTAGGTTGGAAGGTAGGAGGTACGTGACACGAGCTTGACCTTTTTTTCTTGTAAGTATGGCCCGGGAGGCGTATGGGAACTCACCATAGGCAGCGTAACAAGAACCCCAGTACGCGACGACGATCAATGCGTGTTCTTTTGCGTTCCAAGGGCCTGGGTTCAGGCTGAAGGATTTTCCAAAGATGGTAAATGTTCTCTTAGGGAGATACTTGGCCACTGTGTAGTCGTTAGTGGCCTTTCGTCCTTGCATAGAAGGATAGCAGTGCTCCCTCAGCAGTGACGGCTGTCAAGTGTTCTCCAAACAAACAGCAACCATCAAGTCACAATTGAATAGACAGGCTTGGCCCGACGCCCACTTACTTGCGTCTCCCATACCCCATGAGAGCAACTGGACCGCGTAGGAGCTGAGGGTTTGATAGTATGGTTTGAAGTAGTACATGGCCGAGATTGCGCAACCAATGACCACCCAGAATGTGGACAGAAACCAGAAGCGGAACGTGAGAATAGGCTCGCTGCTGACATGTCAGGCTGTGTCTCGTCGAAAGTGCTTCTACGAGCCTACTCACTCGAAGTCATTGTGCAGGTCAACCGTCTTCGCGACTAGGGGATTCGGATCTGATACGGGCAAATATGCCATTAGCAGCTGTTGTATCTTTCCTCTCCTCAAACAAGATTTCTGGACATGTGGTTGTGCTCAGGGGAGGACAAAGCATCATACGTACAGTCCTTCAGACGGGGGTCGATGAACTCTTCATTGTCCTCCGGCACATAAATTTTGGCAGCATCATCGTAGTCAGAATCGGGACCGGTAGACACAACTTCGATGTCCGGGTTCTTCTCATCGTACGGGTGTGAAGCCCGAGTGGTCTTGTCCCTCGAAGGCTCACTCTGCGGTGTGATCTCTGAGAGCACAGGGCCTTCCGGCCCGCCATCAGGAACGACAGTCATGATGATGGGAATTAATTTCAGGGAGAAGAACAAAGGCTCTCCTATGCAACAACTCTGGCAGACTTGGAATCCTCTTAACGGAGTCCAGCACCTTGGTACGGGGAAGAGTGGGCTCAGGATGCTTTATACCTAGTGGCTGAGTTGTCAATTAAAAGCAACAGCGCAGTGCCCATGGATAACTTCTCACCGAAGACCAGTAACGCCACCTCGCTACTCAGATGGCAGGGGCACGAAAATCCCATCGTACTTGATGCAGAGAGGGCGGGGTCGATCCATCGATCTGGATGTGGGTGTAGACGGGGTGATACGGGAGGGTCGTTATCTCCCGCCACACGATTCTAGAACCCAAGAAGCTTCCGTAGCTTCCTCTTTCAGAAATGGGTGGACAATCATGTTCAGAAAGCCCGGAGCAGACGCAAGCGTACATACAGCGCGTATCGCACCGGCTGAATGGTACGACATGCATGGGTTTTGCGTCTCTGGGAAAGGGGGGAGGTGAGATGCAACCTGGGCTCACCTCATCACTGTCCGAGTACCAAGGAACGGGGAGGGGGGGAGTTGACTCTCGAGTCCCAGTGGTGGTTAGTAAAGCTACATTCTATGGCCTCCGTCTTTGTTATCAGCGTCCACGGTCGTGGCAACGTATCCTCAAGTCATGCGACGGTGACGACCGGGGCAGACATCATTGAAACATGGGTGGCCATGCCGATGCACACCAAGGGGGAGGGGGGATATCCAACCTCCAACCTCTGGATGCCGTTGAGGTAAGGTAGGTTGGTACAGCTGTCTGAATCGCTAGAGCCGACAAGGCCGATTGCAAAGGCCGAAAAGAAGGAGAAGCAGATTCATTCACATTCGTCATTGACCGACCCGTAGAGAAGGTGCGTCAAGAGTCTTGACAGGGTCGTCATGGAACATGAAGGGGGCAGCCATGCCTGTCCAGCACTTGCAGGATATGGTGGCATGCAGCCTGTGAAATGCAACTCACGCCGTCCAACTTTGAGTGCCGCTGTGCTCATGATCATAGGTGGTCGAATCAAGTCCCTTTTCGTGCATTCGATATCCCCAGTCCTTGTCTGGCTCTTTCGAACATGGAGATTGAGGTTGCATTTCGCAATACGCGTGGCCAATGAGGTGGACGCCGATTGCAACGCAAGCTTGCCTCCCACGTGCCCACCATGTCCCGTCCTGGGGGGCCCGGGGCCCAGAGATAAGGAGAATCCATCCATTTATTCATCCTTCCATCCGACAGACAGAAAGACAGCGTGGTGACGTGCTCGACGGTGAGAGACGGGTCCTGGGTCTGGAAAATTGCCGGGAAGCCATCCGCACCGGGCGAGAATGCCGCCGCGCGGCAGCCCAGAACGCAACCAGCGTGTGCCAGAAAGGATTGCTTATCTGGAGCCGTTGATGAAGACCTGCTATGTACGCCTGGTATGTGCGCCTCAGAAACATAGATACAAACAAGGCAGGTCGTCGGGCCACAACCCACATCTTTCATCCCAGTAGGGTAAGGCCTTGGTTCTGCAGCCCTTCCTAGCCAAGCCCTGCGGAACCGTCTTGGCCATTGCTTGACCGATGCTTCGACGGCGCGGGTATGAGCCTAGTCTCCAACAAAGACGAAAGAGGAGTCTGTTGCATCCAGGGGGTTGTTAGGTTGAAGCGCATCGCGAACATTGCGACATGCACTATTACCATAACACCACCACATCTTCAACTAGTTGCATCCCGCTATAGCAAAGCACCTGCGGCTTGCCGCCCCTGGTGTGTTGTCTGACAGGAGGTTATCCCACGGGAGGTTGGTCTTCAGGAGGTTGTCCTACAGGAAGATGGGGAGATACTGTGGACGTGTAGCAGACACCCGAGCAAAGCATGTCTGGTAGGAACACATCGTGCCAGCAAGATACCACGTCCAGTATCAGAATGTCATAATATTGTCTCGACCTGCCAGAGTCTTCCAGATACCAGGCGGGTCAAGGGCAAGCACCCAGCAGCACAAGCCTCTGCGCCCGGCCCACACTTGAATACATGCATCCCAAAACCAACAAAAAAAAAGAATAGCAAGAACGAAATGGAAAACATGAACTCTCTTGCCCCGCTGACCGTAAATGAACTGCCAACGTCGACGGCACAGCCTCCAAAGAGGGGACGTCCAAGAAGGTGTTACCAGCCCAGCATCACCAACAAAAAGCAAAGTCGTGGCGTCGTCGTGCATTTGTAATAAAGTGTTGGGCAGAATGAGACACATCCATCTTCCTTCACCGGCCTTCCTCCCGGATCACGCAGAAGGAGCATTGGCAGTTCCTATCCCCCAGTACTGCTCCGCGTAGAACGTTGGCGGGTCCGCCTTCTTCCACAGGTCGTTGAACGCCGAGAAGAGAACCATATCCTGCGGGTTGCTGGCGAACGCCGCCCGGATGCTGCTGATAGCCGCCGCCTGCTGCTCAACCCCCGGCACCGCCTGCCCGTTGGCCGAGCCCTGCCACGGCCAGCCCGACTCGGTCACGCGCACGCGCGCAGATGGGTCACCCAGCTTGTTGCGGATGTTCTGCACCTGGTTGGCCACGAATACCCCGGCCTGCCCTGGCGCCGTGTTGGGGTCAAAGAACGGGTGGATGTTGCACGCGCAGTAGTCGCTCGCCTTGCACAGCTCCGGGTGTGCCAGCACGGCCACGAACGTGTCTACCGTCACCACGGGGCCCGTCCAGCCCGACTGCTTCAGCAGGGCCCTGCCGCTCTTAAGCGCGTCCAGGATCTGCTGTGGAGACGCCTGCCCGTTGTTTACCAGCTCGTTGCCGATGCTGACCGTGTCGACGATCGACCAGTCCTTCTGGATGCCCTGCACAAGCGTGGCGATCTGGTCGCCTAGGTCGTCGAGGCTGAATATGCCGAAGAACACCTTGAGGTTGTTGGTCTTGGCGGCGGCGTAGACGTTGGGGATCTGGTTGCAGTCGATACCGTACACACGCACGAACCCGTACGTCTTGGCGATGACACCAAAGTCCTGCATGATCTGGGTGGCCGACTTGCAACCACCATCTGCGTTATAAGGGGCATACGCCACTCCGAAGAGGCCATCGCCCGTGGCATTATTGACGGGCGAACCAGGACCCTGCGGCGGCACCCCTCCCGTGGGGCCTGCTGGCACTCCAGTCACAGTGCGGGTACCGGGAGGCGAATGGGCAGCCTTGCCCACCGCCGACGCACTGCTAGTAGGTGGGACGAGGACGACCATAGCCTCCGCCGTCGTCACAGGCGTGCCATTCTTGTCGACGAAGACAACAATCTCCGGAAGTGAGGTCGCCTGGGTGCGCGAGCTGTCCGTAATTGTGACCGTCTTGCCCGCTAGATTGAGTGATCTGGCAGCGAGAACGTTGGCCTGGGCATGGTCGTGAACCCTGCGGTGGTGGTGGTGGTGGTGATGGTTATGCTCCGCGGCAGCCAGGGAGAGCGCACCAAGGCCGGCTACAGCTGCGGTGATGGGTCGCATTTTGGATCAGTTTGGCTGTGTCAAGGGAGGCTGCGAGTGTGTCGGGTTTGAACGAGCGTATGACTGACCGAGTCGTCGAGACACGAGAGAGTGTCGTTGAGTAGCTTCAGGGGTGGCAGGATGGGAATGGTCAGTTGGTCAAAAATGTCCGTTGGGGACAGAATTATGGTCCAGAACGATGGACGGCAATGCTGTCCACGGCGCTTGCCTGCGGCTGCTGATATTGTGCATTCCAGGAGATGACAAGAGGGTCGTGCCTCACTCAGTCTGGGCATCTACAACCGTCCACAGAACACAGGAACGACCCAAGGCTCTTGGCTCCATCGCACCTCCTCAAGCGGTTTTTGTGCCTTGCCCGTGACACGATGACCGAACAAGATTTCGTCCAGCACGATCATCTCGCCTTGAACAAGCTATGGTTGTGCCCGTCCTTGTTGTCATCCTGCGGATTGCGCGGACGCCCCATTCCCGGCCAGCTTTGGTCTCGCAGATCGCACTGGGGTGGTGGTTGCCAAGGCAGCTGGGCGGTCGCAATGGAACGGGAAGTAACGGGTGTGTGCTATTCCAGTCTCATTACTTGTCTTGCCCGAGGGAGCAAGTGACGCACCGGGTGAGACAAGACAGACAGAAGCAGATTGGATGATTGAGCAAGGGCGCTTGGCACCTCAAGATGTATTATCCTCCATCATTAAATAAGTCTAATTCCTCAAGCATTGTTGACGCAGCGCCATTCTTGGGCGAATCGAAGGCAAATCAGCCAAAGCCGCAACCATTACTTGCCGCGATCTTTTGGATTCCGTAAATGCTGGACTGCTTAAGCCGCGACGTATCAAGATGCAGGGCGCGGTGGATACAGATGATGTGAAGTTGAAACACTTGGATATCCAGTGGTCATGAGCCAGGCAACGACAGCTTGCTGCTCGTCTTCCTCGTCATGACTTTGGTGATCGCATGCCTAATAGTTATTGCTGCCTTCTCAATCTCCTTCTTGGAAAGGCCATTCGTAACACACACTTTCAAGGCAGGCTGAGTATGACCGCCGCCAACGCTCTTGTTGATCAGGGCAGTCTTGAGCCTGGTTATCATGACACCATTTGCGAGGGCCTGGGCCGTTCAATGTTTAGCCAAGGTGAAAGACGGAAGGGGACAGGTCCCCGGGGAACAAAACTCACCTCATCAACGCATTCTTGCAATACTCGGTCCTGGTCCTCAAAGGACAATCGTCTGGACTGAACAACATTCGGCTTGATGACTAGCATCAGAATCGGGTTTTCTGGCGCACTCGTGCACATGACCCAGTCGCTCCGTGGGTCCAATTGCGCACGCACCGCGCGTATGTTCTCTCGCGAGGAGGCAAGGATTTCGGGGCTAGATTGCAGCATGTTGAGGGTCTCGCTCGCTGTGACGGCGAGCATGGCGGGTAAAGCCGCAGAGAAGGTGTACGCCATCGAGGCAATCCTCTGGTGGGCCACGACGTTCTTATCGCCAGCACAGAAGCCACCGCCAGCGCACAATGGGCCAGCCAGAGAACCGATGATCATGTCGACCTGGGCAGGGTCGACGTTTTGGGCCTCAGTGACACCACGGCCAGTTCGGCCGAGGACACCAAAGGACCAGGTCTCATCTAGGATCATGCGGAACTTGTACTTCTCCTTGAGTTCGATCTGCGCGATGGGACGGTCAGCTTCAGGCGAGGGGGATCTCTGCAGGAGTCGCTGTTCCTACCATGCGTGGCAAGTCAATCGAGGCGCCAGTAGTCTCGGAAAGCCCCTCGGCGACAAGGAAGCGCCTCGTCAGCTTCTTTTGTTTCTTCTGGTCCTGGGCGACTTGTCTCATTACGTTCTCCAGATCGTCCCAATCGCCCGGGTTATACCACTTGATTGTACACCTCGACAGCTCGATACCCTTGCGGACGGGATAGTTGGTTGCGCGATCGGTAACAATGACGTCGCCCCTCTTGCAGAAGGCCGGGATGACACTGGAGCTGGTGGAAAAGCCTTGAGCGTACAGGATGCATGCCTCGGTCCCGAGGTAGGCAGCAACGTCGGATTCGGTCTTCATGTGGACGTCCTGTGTTCCGTAAAACTGCGGAGGTCCGCAGGGGCCGACGCCGTAAGTGCGCAGGGTGTTGATGGCCTTCTCTTTGATCTGCTCGTTGGCGTTGAAGTTGTACACATTGTATGAGGCCAGGTTCGTGACGGTCCTGCCATTTGCCAGCTTGACCTTGGGTCCAGTTGCCCTGCAGGTGACGCCCTCTGATTAGTGTTGCCCTCGTCTATCGCCTTGACCAACACGGAGGGGAAACAAACCCGACTATCACAGGAAGCCTCTCCATCTCCATCTCCTCGGTGGTGTTCTGCTTGCCGACCAGAGGCTCGGGCTGCCACTCCTCAACCAGCTCCTCGATCTCATCCTCGCTGAGCTTGACGTAGTTGGAGTCGTTGGTCGCGTAGGACGGGCTTAACAGGTAGCGGATAAAGAAGATGAGCAGGAACAGCTCGAAGATGGAGCGGATTGGGTCATTTTGGTAGCTGGCCTGGACGTAACGGATGAGGACGGCGGATCCGGGGACCTTCTGGAAGGTCTGCGAAGCCTCGCGCAGCAGGACGGCCACCTGTGCCTGGATCTCGTGCAGATCCATGGGTGATGGTGCCTCGTCTCTTCGCGGCGGGGAGGAAACCGGCGATATCGCGCGCAAGGTGTCGAGGGTCTCCGACGTATCAAGGGGCGGGAAGCGATAATCAAATGTTGGTGATGACCGAGGGAACAACAACCAACAAAAAAAAATTAGGTCCCAGACAGGATGACGGTGATCAAATGGAAGCGCGTCGTCGTTGCCGTGATGGGGCAGGATTAGATAGGATCAGGGGCAACATGCACTAGCCAGCGGTAACCCACCCACTGCATTGGCGTGGGCCGATGAAACCCACCCAATATGCCAGTCAGTCTTGTCAGCGTCGCTAGGTACCGGGCACGTACCGAGTCATCCGCGAGTACGGCCTGCCCACCCAGCTTACATAACAGGGAATTCGCATGAAATGGTAGAAAGCGCATGGATTGATGGAGGCTCTCACCCAGGCAGGAACTTGGCTGAGGAGACGTCATGACGAAATCGTTCTCTTTATTAGTAGCGTTGCAACCTATGCATAATTCACGTCCCGGCCCAAGGCATTATTGGCCTATGGCTGGGGCCTGCAATCCCATCTCACGCACAGCATGAGTCTGGAAAGGAGACCCCCTTCGCCAACCACATCGACCTCGCCCCATCAACAACTGTCTAGTGACTGACCAACTAATGCGACAAAACAGATCCTTTGATTGTAGCTTCCAGACTTGAATTAAATATGCCATTCATGATGCCGCCTCGGGGCATCGAGAGAACGCATCCAGAGAAGTATAGAATGCATGCCCGAGTGTGCGTGCGTGCGTGCCGGAGGGGCAAGTCTAGACAACCATTTACCATGCCCATGAACCTTTCATATACTTGTCGAAAGGACGCACAAAAATCAAATACAATGTACTCCTCCGGCCCCCCAATGGTAAAGCAATGAGCAATAAAAACACCGTTCCATGTGCAAAGGTCTTTCCTATCTCTCCCTCTTTTCTTCTTGTGATACGGACCACACCACCTTAGAAGAGACGAATCTTGGCGGCCTCTCCCGTGCTTGACGCCGCCGCGCCAGAACCAGACCCAGTCATTGTCAGCAGTGCTCCTGTGTAGGAATTGCCAGCAGTGCCTGTCTCGGTTTCCCCGATGGTGTTGTTCTTGTCCAGGCCTGTGGGTTGGACCAGGTTTGTGCTGTCGAGCATTTTAAACAGCGACGACGGCACATACTTGCCCGCGAGGCTTGGGCCCACCATCAGCACCAGGAACAGGATCAGCAGGATAAAGTAGAGCAGCGCATAGCGGAAGACGCGCTTCCTCCTCAGCTTGGACTGCTTGAGCGAGTAGATGGGTGGCCGAATTTGCCGGCTGCAGTGTCGTGTTAGCGTTTCCATTCTCAACAAAGGGAGCGTGTCAAAACATACCTAGGACGGAGCCAGAAGAGCATGATGGAATGCAACTTGTCCACCTGGGGAATCAGGATCACCGGACACATTATGAACAGGAGTGCGTGTCCCAAGATGAAGTCGCCGGCGAAGAAGCTCAGCTCGGTGATCTTGCAGAGGAACTCTCGTGCAGGCTGCGAGACCGAGTGCCAGCCCATCGAGTACCATTTACCGGTCCAGAAGGCAATATTGGCCTGGTCAGTCTTCATCTCTCTCGTCAGGGCGAAGGTGATGATCACTTTCATCACCCAACGCTGCACAGCAATGACCGCGATCATGCCGCTCATCGTGCGGGTGAAGTTAAACCCCTCAAGAACATAGAGCACCTCGAAGAATACGAGGAGCATGATGACGGCAATCGCGTGTGCAATCGCGGCGAGCACGCTTCCGAACTTCTTGCAGCACATACTGAACAAGGGTCCCATGCAACAGGCCATGGCGAAGAAGACAGCACACACGCCAGCGTTGACGGCAATGGGGCCGAATGCGATGATAGCGACACGCAGCAGCGCCGCCGTGGGCTTGGCATCCGGGTTGTTGTCCTTCAGGACGTTGCTTGTGTCATGGACTCCAGTCTGCGCATTGATGAACAGATAAGGAATCAGAGTGACCACGGCGAGAAGCAGCGGCGCGATGATCTCGGCAAAGAAGACGTTAGTCACGTGAGCACGGTTCACATCGGCCGACAGCTTGCCCGAAGGCTCGCCCACAACCTTGCGCTTGTATCCAGTAAGCCGTGTCCGAGACAGACGGCAGTAGGCGATCCAAGACGACGCGTGAGACACCGAGTTACCTCGAGAAAGCCATCGGAGGAACTCTCGGTAGTCGATGAAGAAGTCGTTCCATGCAAACTGGTGAGGGTTGTAGAGGAACGGCGAGATGCAGAGCGCGAGCAGAGACATCCAGAAGTAAACCAGGGCAGCCTGCCAGACAGTCAAAGTTGCAAACAGCAACATCAACAACATGCGAGCTCCAAAGTAGATCGACGGCCCAGCAAAACGCGAGAACAGGATTCCGAATGGTATACGCGCGGTGGCGAAGCCACGGCCTGTACCAATGTATCTGGCACCTCCGAACGACAAGTTCTGTTGCACTGCGTTGGCATAGATCTGACAGACGAACACCTCAAAGAAGGGTGACAGGGAGCAGATTTGCTTGGCCAGACGGGTCGAAGCACGGAGTACGCCGCGCTCAGTGAGCTCCTGAACGACCAGAGGCACGAAGGCCAGGAAAATGACGAAGATAATGGAGATGACACTGCGGTAGACCCAGTCCATCAACGCGGGGGTGTTCTGGCAACCGGTGGGGTACAAAGGATCCGTAATAGGGACGTCCCTGTTGTAGTTGCAGGCAATGGTCTCGTGTCGGAGGGCGCCGAGGTTGATCAGGCAGAGCATGAACATGTGAACCGAAAGCATAATGAACATGTTGTTGACGTGGAATCCGGGATGTGCGTAGTAGAAGGAGAGGAATCTGTCCAGGGGCAGCTGGGTACCCAGGTAATAGTACTCTCGAGAGAGCATCTGTTCACCCATACCTGTTCCGATCTTGGTCGTGAAGTTGAGAATGGAACCAAAACCCAGATCACGACCCTTACCACACTGGAAGTATTCACAGTGCTTGATGCGACCACCACGTAGGACAGCATTCATACCGGCATAAATATCCTCGTTCAGGTGGAGACCCTTCTGCGCCTTGGAGACACCGCCTCGCGTGGTCATGTAAATACCGTTGAGGAAATCGGGGTGACCGTAATGGAGCTTTCCGCCGATTTGGGCCAAGGTACGAGCAAAGAGGGTTCCGAATGTCTGTTCCTTTCCGGCGGCGACGTCACCAAGAATACCAATGTTCTCGGAGAAAATGTATTCACGGGCACCAAGAATAGCAACAGGAGCAGGAGACTCGTTCTTGACTCCGGGAGTGTAGGGAGAGACGTTGTCAGTCTTCATCTCCTCGAACTCAGCGAGTACGCTTCGGATCTTCAAGCACTCCTCGAGGTAGTTGTCCTGGTTGGCGTCGATGAGCTGGATGTATTCACCACGGTAGAAGATGATCGAGTGGTTCTGGTTGTCGGACTTGCCGTCTCCCAGAATGGGGTTGCCAGAGAGTTGAATTCGGAACTTTGGCTTGCGCATGCCGTTCTCCATGAGCTCACAGTGGCCGTCGATCAGGGCCGAGTACAGGCGCGGTTCCTCACCCTCGTTCGCGGGTGGCTCCTCATCCAGGTAAGCGATCTGCAAGTCGGGATACGCGCGAAGGAGGAACTCCGCGTTCTCCATTTCTTCCTTCTTGAACTTGGCGTACCGTTGCATGGAGACACAAATCTTGAACTTGCGGCGGGCCATACGCTCCAGCTCACGTTCGAGCTTGTCAGAGTTGCCGCCGAACATCTGCACGACTTCAGGGTTCTCAACGCGGTACAGTAGCTTGATAGCACGGCTGTAGTTCATGAAACCAGAAATTGTACGGTAGAGTGTCTGGAAGCGCAGGGAAGCCCAGATACGGGTGCGCAGCGTGTACTCTGGGGCGGAGGACTTAAAACCGATGCAGTAGAAGGGGAGATCGTCGATCTTGCTCTTGGCGGTGTCCTTCTCAGCCTTCTCCTCGTCGCCATTGTATTGGGCGGTCTCGTCCGACAAAATCTTGGTATCCTTGACGAAGCAGTCCCACTCGTGAGGGTGCAGTTGCTTCAGGTACTCCAAAAGAGTGACACGAGAGTATGGCTCATCCTCACGGATGATTTCTCGGAGTGAAAGCAGAATCTTCTCGCTGTAGTGAGGAATAAGGACCGTGAATGTCGGCATGTTGTCCACGGGAAGCGGCTCTGGAATTGGAGTGGACAGGGATTGCGCGAAGAACGAGATACGACGCTCTGCCTCACTGTGGCTGGGGAAGAATTCCGTCTTGAAGGAGTGATCTTCCTGCGAGACGAAGAAGGTCGGGGCACGCAGTGTCCGCTTTCCCTCCTGCTCGGAAGGCACCTGGTGGTAGAGAAGCTTCTGCACGTGATCGATGGCGAGGAGATGCTCTCGGTACATGGAGATGACGATGGCGTTCCAAATCTGGGAGATGAGCACCTTCGGCTTGTACTTGATCTCCATGTCGGTTGTGGCCAACACCTTTGAGTAAATTCGCTTCGGGAGACGGGAGAAGACGTTCCTCCAGGGCGTCATGATGGAAGAACCCAGGTAGAACGATCTGGCGATAGAGACCACGGCGTTCATGAGCACGTACCACAGGTATGTGTCAAGGAAGAAGAAAACCAGGTCCGTGAAAGCCATCAGAATCAGGAGGATCGTCGGATGGTACTTGCAGAGGTTGTTGCCGATTATCGTGTCGCCCAAGCAGCTAGTGGTGTCCATTATGGCCAGATAGCGGATGGTGTCACGGAACGACAAGGTCAGGAATCCGTAAGATTCACCGAACTTGGCACCAAAAATGACAACCCACAGCCCGTAAGACATGGCCATGTCGTTGCCCTTTAGTCGAGGCCAACTCGCAGTAAATGTCTGGCTGGCCACGTAGCGTCGAGATTTCTTGCTCACCAGGTAGCTGCCAAACAGTCCACCAAGAGGCATGACGGCAAAGAAGATCAAGGTGATGAGGGCAATGAAGAACTGCACAATACCGAGAACGAGCGCGATTGTGGTGTTCTGGTGTGCGTTGTAAGCCGAAACGGTCGCCTGTGGCAGGAAGACATACACGCCAGGCGCGACGTTGATCACGAAGACCAGGAGGAGGAACAACAGTCGCTTGGTAAGATGCTGAGCACCGGCCCACCGTCTGGGAACATAAGCCCATTCCGCAAGTGTCGCCAGGATCTGGATGAGAGATGCTATGCCTCCACCAAACCCGACAATAGACCATTGGGCAGAGCGAGCCGGTTGTTGGTTGACCTGCTGTTCGTAGTTAGGAACCAGCAGCGAAGGAGCGTTGTTTGCAGTGAACATCCAGAAGACCGTCAAGTGAATGACCCAAATACGGTTGAAATTGACGATCAAGTGCATCCAAGAACGGGTCTCCTTGTAGGTCTTGAAGAAGCACTTCTTCCAGTTTACCTGGTTCAGCTTCAGGTACCGCTCAGCGGGAGGCACGTCAACAAGCTTGGACTTGTCCTCGAGGACGATGCGTTCGATACCCTCAGGGTACCAAAAAAGTTGGTTGCAGTCATCGTAACCAATGATCCTGTTGTGGTCACGCTCGCGTCGGACGTAGACGCCGTTTGTGATCTCGTAACCTTGGTCTCTGCAGTATTGATACAGGGGTGTGATGACGTTGTTCAGGAAGCTGAACTCCGGTACGGGCTCGACGGAGTTTTGGCAGGCAGGCGAGTTCAGGTAGTCGTCGGCGCACTTGAAGACGAAGCACAGACACTCGGGCATGAAACGAACTTGGTTGGCTTCACCCCAGCAAAGGAGGTAGAGCGCGATTTGTCGCACACGATCGTGCTGAGACATGCGGTTCATGCGTGTCTTCCATCGGAACTCTGCGGCTTCAAGCGAGTCGTCGCCTTCAAGATCCTCCAGGGTCTGCTCTTCAGCCTCACCCTTCTTCTTCTTGGCCTTCTTCTTCGACTTTCCCTTTCCCTTCACGTTGGAGAAGCCGACGGCGTCGTCGAGATCAAGATGTGCAGCGAAGTACCACTTGCGGAAGTTTGCGTTGTCTCCGCCAATGTAGTCGGCGTGGAGGGAGAGGAGCGCCTGGTTTGGAGTCATGCGCGAAGCCCGCGAGTCCAACAGTGTCATCAAGTGGTCGTACATGTTGCGCATGCTGTCCCTCTGGAAACCAAACTTGTTTGCAAGATCAAGGAAGATGTCCTCAATCTCCTCCTTAGAAAGGGGGATCTGAGCTTCCGATGTCCACGCAGGATACGGCTCTCGGGAGCGTTGGCCGGCTGGGAGAACATTCCCGTAGTCCATGGCGTAGTTGGGCGTGGAGGCACCGGACGAACGGTTGCCGCCATACGAAATTTGCGAGGACGGCGGGCGGTAGCCACGGCCACCTTGACCGTCTTGGTAGCCGCCGTACTCGTCGCCCCGGCCATAGTAGTCCATGTCGGCGGCTCGGGCCATGTCAGATCTCATCGTGAAGTCGCTGAAAGTCTCGGAATCTTCCTCAGAGCCCCCACGACGTTGGCCCTGACCGCCATAGCCTTGATCGTAGCCTTGGTCATAGTAGCCATTGTCGTAGCCATCGTTGTACTGGTCGTGGCCCTCGTAGTAACCGCCGTCCTGGTGGTAGGGATTATTCGGGTCGGAATTGTAGTAGCCCCTGGCGAGGTCTGTCAGTTGACTGCTGCTGGCTTGGAAAGGGGCGAGGCTGAACTTACGACTCATCATAATAGCCTTCCTGCTGCCCGCCATGGCCGCGGGCGTCGTAGCCATTGTCGTAGTACTGACCCTGATCATTGTCATAGTAGGAGTCAGTGTTTCCTTGCTGATGATGGCCGTAGCCATCATCATAATCGTGATTGTTGGCCGGATAGCCCGACATGTTGGATTAGATGTCTAGTCCGCGAAAGAATCAATGTCAGCGACTCGACCGAACCGAATTGGTGTGCATGATGCGGTGTGTGGTATCGACACGACGGGCAGTGTTGTGTGGGTTGGTGTGGGTGATGTTGGCGCAGCAGGCAGGGTGCAGTAGCAGGAGCAGGGCCAACAGGGGGCGCGACGTGGTTCCTTGGCTCGCCCGCGTTTGAAGTTGCTGGGGAACAAAAGGAAGTGAAACTCACCAATCAGACTCATGTGGCCTGGAATGGGGTGGCAACCGAAAGAGACCGACTTTGGAGTCGATTTATTAAGTATAGTCCGTGCTGTGCAGTAAACCTCGAATGATTAAAATCAAAACTGGCTGGCCAGAGTCCTGATGGAGGCGCTCGGCGAGAGAGAATAGTACGCAGGTGCTGAAGAGCAGTCGGTATGATTAACCTCACGCGGTGGTGACGTGAGTGTGCGATTGTTTCCGTTGCGGAGGCTGAGCAGTCCGAATTCCAAAACAGGGGGCGTTGTGTCCTTTCACTTCCCGCTGTTCCACGGTCTTTATCCTCGTCCGCGGCTATTCCTGTTGCACGATCCCACGGCCACTGCGAGAGATGGGTCGGACTGAGGTTCTCGCAGGTCGGCTGGTGCACTGGCGAAGGCACCCAGAGCGATTGGGTCGATGGATCGGCACTAAGTGAATCAGCGAACGGCAAGTCGGCGACGCGCTAGGTAGGCGGTGCCGGCAAGGGAGAAAGTAGAGCAGAGGCTCAAAGGAGGAAGAAGGGGGGAGGTCGGGAAAGAGCGAGTGTAGAAGGGGAAGAGGGTGGTGAGGAAGGAAAAGGTGAGGAGGGTCGAGATTTCAAGAAAAGTATGATCCAAGAAAGCTGGCAGACCGGTTTTCTTGGTCCTAGAGAAAAAACCAAGCTGGGGAGAAGACGGTTGCTGCTAGGCGAGGAGGAGGGTGCGTGGTGTGAGGCCTGTCCTGCGTGTGGGCGGCGGGAACTTGGAAAGGGGGAAAAGGAGGCTGCAGGTGCCAGGAGTGACTTCGATGGCAGGGGGGTGGCCAGGGCGGCAGGGGCAACGCCTTGCTCTTTCACCCATCGCTCCCAATCAGGGCCGCATCCACACCTACAGTGTCTGACAGTGCGTGCCCGTACGGTGGGCAAGGTACGGCCACTATCTGCTCTCGTGCAAGGAACTGCAAGCACGCCCGCCCCCCAGATGCTCCCCAATCGTTGGCTCACTGGCTCTCACGCTCTCTCGCATCCGGGCGCTACACCTGGGTACGGAATCTTTTCCCCTTATCTGGCCATTCTGACTTGTCCTGGTTGCTTCTTGGGACTGCCCTGCCTCACCTGCCTGTCCTCCTGAGCGGCCTTGGTCGAAAGTCTCCGGCTGGGAGATGAGCAGAGGACCGGCAGACGACTGACTGCAAGCAACCAGGCAGCCTGGAACGTCAAGCCCGTTAGCAGGTGGGGAGTGGCTGTGCGTGGACCATCAATTCGTCTTGCTCCACATACTGTGCTCTGCTCTCTCGGCCTTGTGGGCTTGCAACGACGAGCATGGAGCTCAAACTCGGGCTCCATTCGTTCCATGTACTGTTCTCTGCTTCCATACCTGCGTGCTACGGTTTCTGCTCGGTAGCGCAGCCCTGGCAAGGTTTGATGAGGACCCGGCTGTCATTTATCACACATAGAAGCGATGGATATCTACGATGTGCCAGAGTGCCAGTGTGCCCATGTGCATGCTGGACCGTAGGCCGGCCTTGCTCTTCCCTTGAACGTGCAGTGATGTGCCGTCGAAGGGACATCAAGCACATGCACGTCCGACCGGATGAACTGGGAGTGATGGCTGGCCACTGACGTTGAATGACAATTCGTGGGAGTGGTTTGTCACGAGCGAATATCCCCTCCCGACGATGAAACACGTTCGGTGGTGCTCTACCGCCTGGGGGGCCCCTCAACCCCCGGCTCGAGGCATTGAAGCAATCACCCATCCACCCTTGATGGCAGTCTATGTTAAGGACTGGTATCACATCCTTGCCTTGCTGCCCTGCCAGGCCTGCCCAGGCTCACGATCGACAGCACAGCCGAGTAGCAGACGATCTATCCAGACTATCCCGGATGGCCAACCCACCCGGGCTACGGACACCGATCCGACGACGGGATGGGCTGGATGGCGGCCAACGCTACACTGACAGACTGAACAGACTGAACAGTGGGAAATTACTGCTGGGACCACCCTCGAGCGGCCCGTCGACTATCACTCTGCTCCCAGGTTCTCAAGCCGTTCGGTGCAGTGGGACAGACACATAGTCAAACAGTCTGAGTGTCTGGCTTGTCAGACTGTGTAGGCATTCCTCATTCAATCGATCGAGGCTGCTCGGATTGAAACGGTACACTAGAGACTACTCGTACAGGCGGCGACTGCGCTAGGCGGCAGACACAATTTGCCACATCAGATCCCTCTGTACAAAGCACTCTACCGTGCAGCCGGCGCCCAAACCACCCAGTTGGCAGGTTGCCAGGCCGGGACTCGTCCGCGTTGGGCGTCAGGGTATCTGGCTGTGTGCGTGGGCTAGTCTGCGTCCTGCGCTGTGTGAAGTGTACCTGTGCTGTAGGTGATCGGCCGTCGCTGATCTTAGCACCCGACTCCCTCTGCGTGTCTGCGTGTCTGCGTGTGCCGCCTATTGATGGCTGGCAGACATGGCAGATTGGCCCGGCATTGGCTGCTCGAATCGCGTCCTGTTGATCGTGTTTCGCCACAAAGGAGCTGCCCATTTTACCCCTGACGCCTGCGCGTCGGGACACACCTGCTGCCAATTGACCGAGCGAGGCTAGCCGTACTGGGCTAGCCATGTCCCATTGCAAGAGAGCTCGTAATTGGAACTTGCGAGGGAACACGCAGCCACAGCGGACTGTGCTGGAACAAGCTCAACGCGCAACAGTGGGCCGTGGATCGTGCCGTGATACGGGCCTGCGAGCGAGCCCAAAACAGAAAGGAAAAGAAGGAAAATATGGTCGAGGATCTCTATCACCCGTCTGCCACTCTCGACGTCATCATGAGAAACATGCACGGCACATCGAGTCTCTGATCAACAAATTGCGGCGGCCAGGTGGCCGCATGTGCACCACAAAACACCACGAAATCATCTCCCAAGGCCAATCAGCGGGCACGCTCCTGGCATTCGGTCAATGAAGTTGACAAGCTTTGGATGCTTGTTGGGGGATGGCCACAGTTGGCTGGTTGTTCTCACGGCAGCACGCCTTTGGATCCTACTCATGATCCTCCAGCACACGAAGTCCTCCACCACGCGAGTAGCGCTGTCGTATTGCTCAACTGCCACCACACCACTCATAAAGTTCATGCAAAAAAGCACTGGCTGGGTACAGATAGTGCTGTGCTCTGCAGACCTGCATTTTCCGATACGAAGGCCTGCAGGCCGTGACGGTATCGGCTTACCAATGCCCAGCCTGGTCGTCCCGCTGACCCAGGCACCTCTCCCAGAAATTTGGGTGCCCGCCATCTGCATGCGGTGGGTCCCCACGTTAAGGAGCGACCGTCCCAGTGGCCTATTTTAGATCAGCCAGGGGTGCAAGGGATACCGCGCGGCGCCATCGCCCTCGGGCTGGCACTGTGTTCCCTGTCTGTGTAATTCCCGGCACTTCCGTCCCTCCTGCACGGCTCGCTGGTCCTGGCGCTGGTCCTGGCGACGCCTCCCCAACGGCCTCCCAGACAACTGACGACCCAGCTCGCTGGAACACCGCCGAAGCAGACGCAGCGTATGTACCGCCAGCCCGCGATCGTCCACATGTCTTTGCACTTTTGCCAGCAGCTACGGTGTTGCGCGGCCGCCACGCCCTCATATGCTGTGCATGTTTCCTGTAGCCAACGCCTCTCAGTTCCGAGGGAGTGCACATGATGCCTGTCCTCGTCATCGCAGACGAGAAGAGATGGGCGGATGCGTACCACAGTGTACTTGATGGCTGTGTGCCAAGCATGCGGAGGTTTGTAGGGGCCCGACCGGGCAGCACCGCGGCGCCACCAACTGCCTAGACGATTCACGACCGAACATCTGCCAGTTGGACAAATGTCTGGACCCGACACTGGGGCCTCCTAGCTCACTTTCACTGTTGTGCTTAATGGTACCGTTGTATAAGCGTTCTTCACGATCATATATATGGCTATGTAAGGTTTATAGCTAATGTATCACTTTTACAGTGCCCTTGTTCTGCCGCGTACGCAGAGGCTGCTGTGTGTGGGATACTCTGCAAGCTGGCCAGCCATACAACAACGCGGACTCTCATGGCTGCATAACATTCTTTGTTACTCAGGAGGTGCCACGGCGTGGTGATAGACATACGCAGGCTCAACAATGCTCCACGTCTTGTCCTGTCAGCCGAAAGCCTGCACCCCAAGCAGGCGTAATCTTACAGGAGAGTATGTCCGCACCGGTTCATTATGTTTAAAGAGGAAGGTTCTGGAGTAGGCCAGCAAGTTACCAGCCCACATAATTGAGTAACACCGGGCTAGTAATTATTGGTGTGGATTTGAAGGCATATAATGTGCATGTGGAGGCAGAAGGAGCTGGAGGTGATAATGGGGCGGGAGGAGTACGCTGGGGGGCCAGCGAGGTTTCCGGCCTACCGATCAACTCCAACATTGAGCGGAAGACTAGCATAATCTGATTTACTATTGGCGTATGTAGCCCGGCGGTAGACTATAGGCCTTAGCGGTGCGGAGTACAATCTCGGTGTCCCGCCTCGGTGTCCCGCCATGTGGCAGGCCGTTGCCCTGGAAACATGTTTACTACGCCCATGGACACCTCCCTTTATTTTGTGCAAAGAACCAATCTCTCATGAGAGTACGTATGGAATTTGCATCTGCATAGAGACTCTGCATCCATAACCCACCCTCTAACAAGCCTATCCCCATCCGCGTCTTCTCGCTTGGAACGATCCGCAGCCATGGCTAGAGCCAGGCGCATTGTTTTGGACTCGGACGACGACGACTTCCCGGAACTGCAGGACTTGGGCAGGAACAGAGAGGAGCAGAGTAGGAGTTCAAGCCAACCAACATCACAGGCAGAGGATGTCTCCGGCAGGAGTACAGTCAGGAGGCGCAAACTCGGAGCGCTATCCGACAGAACATTGCTTCAGCCACAGATGGACAGAAAGCCCTCGCGGACCATCTTCGATGATGAGGAAGGCTCTGCCAGACCTCGTCGCACTGAGCTCAGGATCACCAAGCCAAGGCCAGTGGTCAAGAGTGTTGAGCTCGACTACCGTTCCGACACCGACTCGATGCACGAGGAGACATTCATCGAGGACTTCTGCGACGATGACGGATCCGACTTTGAGGCCAGTAGGGTCTCAGGGTCGGATGAGGCCGACTCATCAGACGATGAACCACTTCAAAGATCTCCATCAAGGCCTAAGAGAGCAGGGACCGAAGGCAGGGGAATGAGCAAGCCTGCTCGTGGGGAATCAAGGCGCAGCCCCAGTCCAAGTGCACAACTTTTAGCGGAGGCCATTGAGGCGCAGGCCCGGAACGATCAACGGCAGTCTGGCAGTGAAATCGACAGACCCGAGAACAGGCCGACATCCAAGAAGACAAGCAAATCGAGAGACATGACACCATCAGATCTCACAAAACCGCTCTCGAAATTGGACATGTAAGTTTGGCCTCCCCTTCTGGCATCTCAAGCTGCTGACCAGGACCTGCAGACACGACCTGGAGCTACTGAGATCTCGAGAATCCTCAGCAAAGCCTGAGCGACCAAGCACACCACCATCTCCGCCCTCAAACCCCAAAAAGTCAAGTCTAGTGTCTCCAAGCAAAAAGATATCGCGCATACCAGCAACACCCCATCACCCTGACGTGGAGACCTTTTGGGACCAAGAATTCATTGATGACTGGAACGACGAGCACTCGCCCAAGAAGCAGCTCTTCCTTCCGTCTGTCAGCGGAAGCCCATCCAAGAGGCCGGCTAGCCCAAGCAAAAAAGGTCACCCCAGCGCCGCGGCGACCGCCAAGGCTGCGAAGAAGGCCTTCGAATCGTCCAAGCATGAGCTCGCTGACAAGTTCTTGCGTGAGCTGGACACACACATCACAGACGGCAAGATAACAGAGCTGTCGGCTGCGACAGGTGGCATCCGCATCGATTGGACAAACAAGCTGAACACGACAGCCGGGCGGGCCAACTGGAAGCGCGAGACGATCAAGCGGAAGGACGGCGAGACGGGCGCCGTCACGTCGGTGCGGTACAAGCACCACGCGTCGATCGAGCTGGCGGAGAAGGTCATCGACGACGAGGGCCGGCTTCTCAACGTCATAGCGCACGAGTTCTGTCATTTGGCGAACTTCATGGTCAGCGGTGTCACCACAAACCCACACGGCAGGGAATTCAAGGCGTGGGCGGCAAAGGTCACCCGTCGCTTTGGCGACCGGGGCATCGAGGTGACCACCAAACACAGCTACGACATCGACTTCAAGTACGTCTGGGAGTGCACCGCGTGCGGGCTCGAGTTCAAGCGGCACTCCAAGAGCATCCACCCGGACCGCCACCGCTGCGGCGCCTGCAAGAGCGAGCTGCGGCAGACCAAACCCGTGCCGAGGGCCAAGCCTGGCAAAGAATCTGAATACCAGAAATTCATGAAGGAGCAGATGAAATTAATCAAGCAAGAGAACCCAGCGAGTCCCCAGAAGGACATCATGAAGATGGTTGCAACGCGGTGGGCTCAGCAGGAGAAGGAGACGAGCTCGGGGGATAAGAAGCCGACCTCGTCGGCACACATGAGCAATGACGGAAGCAGCAAACCACATAAAGTCGAGGGCGTAGCGCGGGCACTCGATCAACTTGCACTGATCGACCTGACTTGAGGAGCAGGGTTCGCCGCAAAGAAAAACCCTCAAACTCCCGAACCGTCGATCAACAAGACTGATAATCTCCTTGGAACGCACTGTTTGTAGCTCCAGCGTGGGATATGGTCCAGCAATACCCGTTTTCTCCTGATTATCGTACCATGAAATCCTTCGTTGTCTTGTCCCAAAGACATAGCCTTGCACAAGAGAACTATATCGCAGTCGAATTTCATTCGTGATTTCATAATGTTCGTAACATGACATTATCCACGGGTATGTCCCAGCTCATTTGCAAGTAGGGGGTATCACTCTCACTTTCACTCTCTGTCCAAATGTCTGCGCTTTCTCCGGTGCCTTTAGATCTCATTGAACAAGTTCCAATCGTTCACCCTGAACGTCTCCCAGATCCTGGCGGCGTCCTCGACCGCGGCCCCGATGAGCTTGCCCTGCTTGCCGAGCTGCAGATCAACCTCCTCGTCGTCGTACTCGCCCTTGATGTGCGGCACGTTGACCGTGATGAGTATGTCGGTCAGCTCCTTCTCGAGGCGCAAGAGCGTCAGGATGATGGCTGTGAAGTCCGGGGCGGCGGATCTGTTGGACGGGTCGGGTGGCGGGGTCTGCGTCGCGATGAGCGTGTAGGCGGGGATCTTTGCACTGTTCCAGTTCAAGGGACAGAGGGTTAGCCAACATGGTGAGCCGGGACTTTGGGGGAGGGGCCTCAGGCGCGGTGGCGCAGGCAGACGTACTCGAGCTTGGAGAAGGACGTCTCCGTTGAGTTCCACACCTTGACAGTGTCGACGTCGGTACCGACCAGCTCCTCTAGATGCGTAGTCAAGGCCTTGCCGTCAATCTCCGGGGAGCTGCCGGGTCCGCCAACGCGCTCGGTGATGTCGAAGATGATGCTTGTGAAACCGTCCTTGTCGATGAACACTTCTTGGGCGTCGGGGACCTGCCGCAGCGTGCTGTCATTATTGTCAGCAAGGCGGCACTCTCGCGATATCTGGATGCAGAGACGTTGCACGGGCTGATTTGCAGTCATGCGACGCGACGAACTGGCGCATACCTGACATCAGCGAACTGCTCGGGCAGGTCGCATTCGAGCGCCCCGCCAAATAGCTTGGTGCGCTTGTAAACGGTCTCGGCCATGTTGACGTGGGGTTGGACGGGCGAGGGACGGGCGAGGGACGGAGTTTGGTGGGCTTCCGGCTGCTAAAAAAATATGGCAAGATGCAGGTGACTTTTTCGTATGTTTAAAGAGGAGTACCTCGATGTAGTAGAGCGCCGAGTAGAAAGTATTCAGGCACAAAGACGTCTCAAGGCCAGGCAAGGCAACTCAGCCCCTCCAAGACAGCGGGGCTGGCGATGATGTAAGAAGCCGAGTTGCCGTGGCCAAGGCTCTCGTCCAGGTTGCACACTGCCACCCACGGCCAAAACAAGCAAGAAAAGGGATGTACAAAACAAAATGGTAACTTATCGTCTACGGCCCGGAACTAACAGTGATGAAAAGCAAAAATCAACGAAACAAAAGTTCATTGAGCAAAACTTTGGCAAAATATGAATCGAATCTGGAATCTCCAGATGAGAAAGTGCCAAAGATTGGTAGAATGGAATTTGTTGGGTCATCCCACGGTCACATCTGGTAAAAGGCAAGAGGTGAGTTCGCTGGGGAGATCCCATTCCGACTTGGCCAGGCATCTGGCATATTATATACCTGACAACGCCAGCCAACGGTCCTGTTGATGTCAGACCCCTCACACAATCACATACATTCTGCAACCTCGCCGACACATCTCCGTCAGGATTTCTACTACATAACACCCTTTTCCGACTCCGGTCTACCCTCAGAAACCCAATTGCCCCTCTACTCTACATTCGCCCCGAAATTAAGCACACATGTCCAGCAGAATGGCGGCCTGCATCTTCTGCAAGATCATCAAGGGTGTGTGACGTCCTCGCGGCTCGAGTGACATGACATTTTGCATGACACAACTCGTCCCTGCACCAAGAACCCTGATGGCTTACACCATGCTCAATGCAGGCGAGATCCCTTCCTTCAAGCTCTTTGAGAGCGAGAAGACGTTGGCCTTCATGGACATCCAGCCACTGAGCAAGGGCCATGCTGTACGTCCAGTCAACCCGCCCTGAAAAGCCCCCGCCGCGTCCGGCAACGCTCGCCTTGTCTTCTAACCCACCAAACCACCACACTACAGCTCATCATTCCGAAATTCCATGGCGAGAAGCTGGCCGACATCCCGGATGAGCACCTGACTGAGCTCTTGGTACGTTCCGGCCTTTATCCGGCCACCCTCCCCTTCGTTCACCTCTTATCGACTTGATAAACTCACGCTGCGCACACAGCCCGTCGCGAAGAAGATCGCTATTGCGTCCGGCGCAGTTGACTACAACATCCTGCAGAACAACGGCAAGGCCGCCCACCAGGAGGTTGGTCATGTAAGTCTTCCTCCTACAGCACGGCTTTGAGCAAGCAGAATAACTAACCGTGTTACAAGGTTCACGTTCACATTGTAAGTAGGCCTGAGATGGCACGACTCGACTGGCAACACCAACCCCTCCCCCTTCACCAGAAAAGAAAATTCGAGATCAAAACCACCAGCAATGGATCACAAGGCCGAGAAGTCTTGATTAGTCGAGCTTTGATCACTAACTGGTGCTCCTCCGTGATCAGATCCCGAAGCCAAACGAGACTGAAGGTCTAGGCATTGGCTGGCCTCAGCAGAAGCTGGAAATGGATGAGCTCAAGGCTCTTGCCGAGCAGATCAAGAGCAAGATGTGAGAAGTCGGCTCGTCTAACACAGCCACCCTAGGATATGAGATGCACCCACTACCGTGCTGTCCATAAACTCACTGCGCATGAGAAATTCAAAGCCCTCGTCCTGAGCCGGAGAACAGCCAGTGTCCTTGTTGTGTTTCTTCCTGCAGAACCGTAGCTGCCGGAACCTCTATTTTCTTTTTCACGACTGCAACATATATACGTCTATCTGCATGATTATTAATCCACGTCGTCCGCCGTCGTCGCCGGCTCGGCATTCGCCTTCTTGGGGTATGGCTCGACCTTCTCTCCCTGCAACCAACCCGTCCGGTCATAGAGCGACCTCGCCCTCACGTACGGGTCCAATTTCCAGTAATCAGCCCTGAGCTTGGCCGCGATGCTGTTTCGCTGTACCTTGGCCGACGCGTCCTCGGGGTTCTGGATCCACTTGAGAGTTGCCTCCTCGTAGTCCTTGTACAATTGCTCGCGGGCGGCCAACAAACCGTCCCTTGTTGCCTCGTCCTTCATCTTGTCGTTTTCGCCAGGTATGGGCTCCACGTATTGGTAGGTCCAGTCCTCCTGTCCGTCGAGCTCCTTTAGCACCCTGCTGGAGTGGATAAATTGCTCTACATCCTTTATGTTGTTGGTGAAATGCACTTTGCTAGCTACCACCGGATCAAGCCAACCCTTTATAATCTTCCAAATCCCTGTCATTCATGTCAGCACAAGGGACTTTTCATTGTTGGCCAACACATCCGTGTAGGTACAGTACGTACCTTGGAAAATCCAGGGTGACTTGTGTACCAGCACCGAGCCCAACGATTCAGGGTAATTGGCCTCAAAACACTTGATCATGAACTTGACCGGCGTGTAGTCCTGCGCGAGCGTCAGCAATTTATTTATGGGTATCCGGAACGAAGCTTCTAGCATACCATATTGGCCATTGAGAACCCAGTCATGTCGAACAAGATAGTGGCGGTATCGACGGGTGGGCGTAGGACCATGCGCGCCGTCTCTATGAGATATACGGTGTACCTCTCAAGAGACTCTTCACATTGTTCACCTTGGTGGTGCAGCCGCACCCTTACGACACATATGGGGCGTCCCTTGTCATCAACACCATGGAGGAAGCTCTTGCCCATGCGGATCTGTGCCATGAAATCCTCGCCCAGCTGCTTGGCCTTGGGGTCACTTGACTGTGACTTTTCGACCATGGCCGCCTCGCCGTTCTTCATGATGTCATCGTCGACGTGGACTTCGGTGGCGCGCCAGTTCATGGTAGACACCAGCATGACGAGCGCGTTGTCGACGTCCCATTTTCTTGCGCGGAGGAAGCGCAACACCAGTGCGTCGGGGTGGTCATGCTTAACCATTTCCCAGAGGGTGGCGCGAATGACCTCGGGCGAGGTGTTTGCCAGCGTATCGAGGAACTGCTTGTTTTGTCCATACTTGTCATCGGCGTCGTCGGCTTTGATTGCGGTGCTCACACCACTCGCAGTTGAGTTCGTGTCCGCATCAGTCTTGTCCTTGTTTTTCTTGGAGAACAATGTAATCTTCCTCTTCTTTTTGTCCCCCTTGTCCTTGGTGTTTGTCTTGTCCGACAGCGCTGCCGGCGACTCTACCGAGGCGGCGTTTGAGGCAGTGTCGTCCTGTTCGCCGACCGCGCACACTTGAAAGATGGCAGCCCAGAGCTTCCGCACCTTATCCTCTTGCTCAGGGGTCAGGTTATCAACGCGCCCGGGCAGCAGCTCGGTTTTGATGTCTTGCGCCATGTCGCTGAAGTCTTGCTGCTCGGCCTCTTCGGAGGTCTGGTGTAGAGGTCGAAGGCCGAAGTAAAGCGCGACGACCGCGACAAGTACTGCTAACGAGAGAGAGGTCGGGGAGACGCTGGATCGAAGAGGCGCTCCGGCTGAACCTAGGACCGCGCTAGGGGAGGAGTATCCAGAGGTGCTGTTGCGATACAATGGTGTTATACAGGAGGAGGTTGTGTACGAAGTTCCAGGGCACTTGCGAGGCGACGGCGTAGAGGTGTGGTGCAGTCGGCGGAGAGGCGGCGCAAAGAGGCGCGCTAGGCGACAGGTTGGCTGTGGGAGTGTATCTAGTCGGGTAAAAGGCGCCCGCATGGAAACAATTGCGATACAGAGTAAGATATACTGTCGGGCAGGTCCTTGGAGGCGCAGTTCGGAGGATCAAAGAGGCTACCTATGTCGGACAGGTGTCAGCACAGGACAACCCGCAGATCCAACAAGAAACCCACAGTGACGATCGCAGAGGCGCGGGGAACGACAAGCAAGCCGGGACCGGTGGAAGGAATTGGGATGATGTGTTGGGGGGGCGTAGTTGTAGGCGCAAATGTAGTGGCAGGCGTATGCTTATGCGTGGCCAGGCAAAAGACGTACAGGAGATGCACAGAGAGGCCAAGAGATGGACAATGCAGCTTGGAGCCCGCCTCAGAGGAGCCGGAAATTGCGATTGCACCACCCTCTTGGTTAACGAACAGGCTAGGTGGTCTAGCGATCAAGGGCCCAAGTCTTGGGTCCGAGAATCCCCAGTGCTGTCTACTTAAGCATATGCCCGTCCGTGATCGTATAGTTTTCGTATACGGGGCGACGACAATGGGCAGGAGGAGGGGCGAGGAACAAGGCACGAGGGGTCTGGTCAGGGTAGTGGAACTAGCCCCCGAGCGCTCCGTGGCGAGGTGACGGGCGGGAGTAGGGAGAGAGAGAGAGAGAACAGCGCGGCCCGTTGGGAGTGAGGGACCTGGGACCTGGGACCTGGGACCTGGGACCTGGGACCTGGAACCTGATGAGGGACATTTCTGGAGTAGCTAGGAGAGAGAGGGCGAAATTGGTCCCCGTGCCTTGGGCCTGAGTCTCCAGGGCTGGCGGGGTCGGCCAAGACTGGAACCCGCAAGCCCACATCGCACTCGTCCTTGGAATGATCATCGAAATCCAGAATGAGATGTGCCTCCAAGCCTCGAGCAGCTAGGCCGACTTACCTACCCTAGGGTAGGTGCTTTCCCACATTAGACCAAGCACATGCGCACTGTACACAAGTACCTAGACAGCCCGTCAGGTAGCACCGCTGCAACGGGCACTTTGAGCGCGCCCGCCTTGGGCCGCCGCTCCAGTGTCACCGGGTGCCAAGTCCTGGGATTCCAGGGCGGGGCGTAGCAGCTGGGTGGCCCGGGACAGCTCGGCAGCTGGGGCTGGCATGCTGGCCTCCCCTGGAAACCAGGGACCCCTCCAGCCAGCACTCCAGCACGGGGAGCACGTGCCAAGATCCCCAAATTGGCCCAGAGCTTTGTCGATAGCTGCCCCTCCAACCGCCCAAAACAGCTCCAGCAGGCCGACCGCCAGTCGCGACAACAACGCGTCAGAGCCCTCTAGGCGGTAGCGCAGCCAAACGAAGCCAGAGCCCGCCCAGATCGGTCTCAAAATTACCAACAGTCCTAGCTGCACAGCCTCTTCATATCCCTGATCACAACCGACCAAATAGACCATGTCTCAGGAGCGAAAGCGTTCAACGTCGCGCACAAGGGCCTCACGCCCGACAACACCTCTGCGGCCCTCATCTCGCTCCTCCTTTCGCGACTCAGCCAGGGCGAGCACCAGCGGCGGGCCCTCATTCCCTCTCAATGCCTTCGAGCCCGCCTTTGCTGAGCTGTCTGACGCCATGTCCGACCTCGAGGCCAACATGATGCATTTCCAGCTCATGCATGAGAGCCTGGCCCGTTTCAGCGAGAGCTTCGCCAGCTTCATGTACGGTCTCAACATGAATGCATTCTGTGTCGACTTCCCCGAGGTGCGAAGCATTCCCCCGGACGCCCCACACGCTGTCTTCGGTCAGCACCTCGTTGTGCACTGAGTGCAGCTCGTTGATTCACCAGGCAGGGCCCCATACCAGAGTCGTTCCGGAGGGCAAGGCAGCAAGAGGACCAGGCAACAACACAGATACCTGACACGAAGCCTGCAGGGGACCCCGAGGGCGAAACCACATTTATGTAATTGGCCCGACCCGCGCATGACTTGACCGCACAGCAAGCTGAATGATCGTGCCTGTAGGACCACAGATACGTCCTTCGTTGACAACCCGTCTTCGACACGGACAGCAGCTCCCAAGTTCCAGACCCCTGCGCCAAAGACGAGGACATCACGGGTGCCTGCGCCATCCACGCGCGGCGGTAGTCAGTCCCGAGGAGCCCGCGGTGGCACACGTGGTACGCGGCCTAGCAGGCTTGCGGCACCAAGGGCCAGAGGCATCAGATGAAGCCGCCGTCAGTGTCGGAGAGCAGCCGTCATACCAAGCCGCGTGACACTTGCTAGGGTGCGCTATGCGGTAATTCCACTGGTCCTTCTAATGTGCACCAGAGAGCGAGCATAAGGATCTGCGAATGAAAACCCTTTAGACTGGATAGTCATGTTGGGGAGGCCAGCAGCTATAGCCGTGCAGGAGACCGAGAGGCCCTTTGAAGGCGGTTGGAAAGGTCACCACATGTACTTGTTGGAATCAAGGGCTCCCATCCCTTAGTCTTGATATACTTGGGGCAGGGCAAGACGCGCAGTTGTTGATGGCGTGTGTAGTGCTGCGCTATCTGTATTCATCCTCGTGACTGGGTTTCCACCTATTGTCCTTTACGCCGTTGTACCCGGGAGACTTCATCCCGGGAGACTTCATCCCGGGTGACGCTTTGAACCTCCGTGCCGGGCCGCCGAAAAAGACCCACTCTCCCCATTCCTTCAACAGACAGGTACACTCACCGGCCCTCTCGTTCCATTTGCCGACGCGGCCATGTTATTGTGAGACAAGTTCGGCTACTTCGACACTTCGAAGCGATTTTCCCCCCTAGTCTTCTCACGAACAGATAAAAGATTCATATGGCTTCGCATCGAGTCCTGCAATACGTCGCAGGGGCAAAAAAGAAGCCCCCGACGGTCTACCTGCATTGCCACGTCAAGCCCGGCGCAAGCAAAGTGCGGGAGGGCATCACCGCTCTGACTGATAGTACCATTGAGCTCTGCGTGTCTGCCGTCCCCAAGGATGGCGAGTCCAACAAGGCCGTTCTGGCCGTTTTGAGCGAAGTGAGTCCTTCACGCCCGGCTCTACACTCCTACGTAGGCTGTCTCAGGCCACATCCAACTCTTTGTATCTGCGTCGTTCTCGTCGGTACAGAACCTCGTCTGCAGCAGAAAGGCTGACACCGTGCTCAGGTACTTGACGTCCCAAAATCAGATTTACAGATCACCCGAGGTGCCAAATCCAGAGACAAGGTTATCGCTCTTGCTGGCAAGGCTGTCCAAGATGGCGAGACGGAATGCGTCAGCCGGCTATTGAAGCGACTGGACGATGCGATCGATTCCAACAATTCTTGAATCAGCTAGCTCCTTGAGGGGACTAGCATGGGAAGAGTTCGGCGAGAACAATGCAAAGCTCAATCTGATGGGTCGGGAGAATCACTGATGATAAAAGGTTATGTCGCGAATCCGCCTTTCTAAGAACAGAGGCTGCTTACGCGGCGCCGGAACTACTGGCACAAAGGACCGTTTCTACTCTCTCACAGGATAACTAACGACACAGGGTGGTCCCAGGATGGAAACGGGAGCTCATGAAATCACAGAGACCGAAGATCAGAGGTCATGTTCGAAGTGGCGGCCTTGTTTTCGCGCGCGTAGAAGCATACCCTGGACATTAGGCCTCGGGGCATCTACAGGAGAGCCCACGAACTAAAGTAATTGGGAGTGGATATGTCGGCGAGATCAGCCTCTGCCACCGGTAGCTCGAGAGGGTAGACTTTTACTCAGGACTGGCACAGCGGTGGCCACTGATTAGTTTCGGAATTTCGCAGTCATTCAATTAATTCTACAGGTTCCCAGCTGGCCTGGATTCCACCTCCCAAGGCATTAAGCACTCCAGTCGACTTTGGAAGAGGCGCCGAGGACTTTGTCGGCTAGGGACTCATTGGTGCCAGTTCCATCTGGCTCGATATGAGTAGATCTGGCACTCGAGTTAGCATGAGCTCCGCAGTAGGATCAGAAGATGCATCACACTTACTTCACCTTGCCGTTCTGAACGACCAGGGCGTACCGCTTGCTTCTTTGGTTTCCGAAGATTTTGGTGGCATCGAAGTCGAGGTCAAGCGCCTTTGTGAACTCGCCAGATGGGTCGGCAATGAATCGGATCTGCAGGTAGTGAACTTAATTAAGCAAACTGAAATGGTTAGGGGCGGGCGCCTGGGAACATTGGACATACCCCTTGTGTGCCGCTGGGATCCAGCGCCTCACCCCAAGCGCTCATCACGAAAGGGTCATTGACGCTGACCACGAAGACCTTGCCAGCATCCTTGAGGTTTGGGTGGGTGAGATAGCTAGGGATGTGCTTCTGAGAGCACCCCGGGCCTGTGCAGCAACGTCAGTGTCCGTGAGCAATAACACAGTTGAGGAGACCAGGCCAGAGATGAACATACTGAAGGCTCCCGGGACGCCAATTATGATGCCATCCTCGGCGGCAAGTTCCTCGGCCAGGTTGACAGTGTTTGCTGGGGAACCCTCTCTGAGGACGTCAAGGTGAGGAATGCCGTCGCCGACCTTGATGGTTGCAGCGGGTGTTGGGTGGAAGGCCCTGGTGGTCCTGACGGTGGAGGCGATGCCGGAGCGGGCCGCCAGTGCCACGGGACGGAGGGACGCTCTGAATGCCATTGTGCACAGTTTCGATGTGGTCAGGTGGTTGGCAGTTGATGTTTTGGTCTTGTCTGCTGATGGATGGCTCAACGGTCACAAGGCCAAGGGTGGGTGGGCGTGATGGGAGCTCAGGACTTGCCATAGGGACGGGCGTGCTACCAGCCTGTTGGACCTCGAGCAATGGGCGACGGGTCGGGCCTTCGCAGCCTGTCGTTCTGATGACATCACTGCAACACCCCTGCAGCCAGTGGTCTGCACAGCAGACGGGACGGCCGTTTGGGCACGATCAACGTTGGAGGTCTCTTGGACTTATACGCTCGCTTGTCCCACATAGAGTCAAAAGACCAAACAGGACTGCTGCATGGAAGTATCAAAATCCAGGTTGGCAGGAAATCATGCCGGTGTACGCTTCTAGCCATACTCGTCAGCGAACAGGCGGGTTGCCGTTGGATCACTAGGCTATTAGCAACATACTAGGAGGCAGATGGATGGAATTTGAACTACACAAGGAAAGAGACAGAAAGCAGTCGAAACGGTTTTGCTCATTGCTGGGCAGTGCTTGCTGTCCTCCTGACCTCGGCCCAAGAGCTGTGGCTCCAAGTGCTTGTCGGTAGGTTCCTATTGCGATACCAAACAACGATCCTAGCCTTGGACTCGACCTTGTACGGGTGAGAGCGTGCGCTTAGAGTCAGTATCTACTAGGTACCCAGGTTGCCAGATAGACACAACTACCTGCCCAGCTGGTCAGGTACCCAGTTTGATATGTGCCCTGCTGTGGTCGCTGCCGCCATGCCTGCCTGCGGATGCGGATGCGGCTGTGAAGCAGGAGCGAGTGAGGGATAACCGGGCGGCCCATTATCGGCGGCTGCAGCCTGGCTCCCGGTCCCTCTCTATCGCCTGCCTCTGTTACACACCCAGCTTACTTATGACCCCAGTTCCAACTCCGTGCCGTCGATTACTTTTCACTGGTCAGATTCCCTTTTTCCCCTTTCCCGTTTTCTCGTTTGGTACGGTAGTTTTGCCCCTCACTAGACCACCGGTCTACTAGGCGTATGACACAGACCTTGACTGGTCACATAGGCCGCCTGCACCCCAGCTGGCCCATCCCATCTCCAACCGATTGTGTCCAGACCACCACGGTGACCACCCACGACCGCCATCGTAGCCGTCACCTCGTCCACCCCATCCACTCCTCTCACTCCCTCCTGCCCGCCCTCCTGCCCGCCCGCCTGCATTACCCCAGGCGCCCTACGCGATACTCGGGCTGCCTCGAACCCCACCGACTTCCCTCGCAACCTAACGCAGCCCATCCCATCTCACCCTCTCCCATCAGGACCCCCACAATAACCCAGCCTCGGAGCAGCAAGACTCGGGTCTTTGCCTCCGAGTCGCCCGTCACCATTCCTCCTAAATCTCGCAAGAGAAAGGCGGCTGAGGCGAAGTTATCCTCGACAACCAAGGACCTCCTTCCCAACAAGAGGACTTCTGCCGCAGCTGCCCATCCATCACAAGGCTCTCCCCCGACACCACTCACCACCGCCTCCACAAACATGGATTCGGACGATGACATGCTCTCCAACCTCTCCAGCGACGACGACGTCCTGCAGGATGAGAGTGACAACTCTGCCGATGATGGTACGCACCATCCTCGTCCCCCTTCTTCGTGCCCCTTCCTGAGAGCCAGCTGACCAACCATCTTTGCCCCCCAGGTTTCGATTTCGAGGAGGAGCCCGACACCGAGCTGCCCGGCCAGAGCGATTTCAGTCCTAAGAAGAAAGTCTCGTATGACCTGACTTACAAAGTCTACGAGCCAGAAGACATCCAGAAGCAGCAGGACGAGCTGATCGACGAGGTGAACATGATCTTGGAGCTTTCGAAGGAAGATGCGGCCATACTGCTTCGTTACTTCCGCTGGAACAAGGAGCGACTGATCGACGACTACATGGACAAGCCCAAAAAGGTACTAGAGGCTGCCGGGCTCGGGTCCAGCTCTAATTCGGCCCCCCAGCTCGAGGCCAGGCCGGGCTTCATGTGCGACATATGCTGCGAGGACGACGACAACCTACAGACTTTCGCCATGAAGTGTGGTCACCGCTACTGCGTGGACTGCTACCAACACTACCTGACCCAGAAGATCCGCGAGGAGGGCGAGGCTGCACGGATACAGTGTCCCTCGGATGGCTGCCATCGCATCCTTGACGCCCGATCCCTGGACCTCCTGGTCGCCCACGACCTGCAGAACCGATACCGGCAGCTCCTGAACAGGACGTACGTGGAGGACAGCAGCACCCTGAAATGGTGTCCTGCCCCTGACTGCGAGAACGCCATAAATTGCGGCATCAAGAAGAAAGATCTGGACAGGGTCGTGCCTACGGTTGCCTGCTCCTGTGGCCACCGCTTCTGCTTTGGCTGCATCCTCAACGATCACCAACCGGCACCCTGTGAGCTTGTCAAGCGATGGCTCAAGAAGTGCGCGGACGACAGCGAGACGGCCAATTGGATTTCCGCAAACACCAAGGAATGTCCCAAGTGCAACTCCACCATTGAGAAGAACGGCGGCTGCAATCATATGACGTGTAGGAAGTGCAAGTATGAGTTTTGCTGGATGTGCATGGGGCTCTGGTCAGAGCACGGCACCAGCTGGTACAACTGCAACCGGTTTGAGGAGAAGAGCGGCACCGATGCCCGCGATGCCCAGGCTAAGTCCCGCGTGTCCCTTGAACGCTACCTGCACTACTACAACCGCTATGCCAACCACGAGCAATCTGCTCGCCTGGACAAGGACATCTACCAGAAGACGGAGAAGAAGATGATCCAGCTGCAGACGGCCTCGGGCATGTCCTGGATCGAGGTGCAATACCTCAACTCCGCGTCGCAGGCGCTTCAGACCTGCCGACAAACGCTGAAGTGGACCTACGCCTTTGCCTTTTATCTTGCCCGCAACAATCTGACTGAGATTTTTGAAGACAACCAAAAGGACTTGGAGATGGCAGTGGAGGCACTGTCGGAGATGTTTGAGAAGCCTATCCCAGAGCTGTCGGACCCGAAACTGAAGGTTGAGATCATGGATAAAACAGCATACTGTAACAAGAGGCGCGTCATTCTCCTGGATGACACTGCTGAGAACCTTGCGAATGGTAAGTCCGATTGTCAACGACTCCTGAAGTCGAGCGAGCACGATGCTAAACCCTGCCACAGGCAAATGGAAGTTTAATGTCGACCTCCACGCCCCTGGGCCCGCAGCAGCCAGCAACAGCGGTCAACGATAGACTCGGTCCTCTGCGTTAAGAATCCCACGAAACCTGCAACCGACAAGCCTCCCTCAGCAGCAGTCTGAGAGGGTGCATGCACCAGGGACGAATCTCGCGGATGACAGAGGATAGTGACCTGCTGCAATCATGACATTATGGCATCTGGGCAACCAATCATGGGCCGGCAGTCCCGGGAAAGCCTGGCAGAGCTCCGAGGTCACTGAGCTCGTCCAGGCCGGACGGAGCGACGCTGGCGAGGGCGTACACGGTTTTGGCGAATGGTTAAGGGGCGGCAGCGTGCAATTGTACAGACAGATACGCATCACATTGGGATACGGACCGTCATGATAATTAGAAGGGACATGGATGTTTTACAGTTTTGACGCAGACGCGGGACCAAATTCCGGAGTCGTGGCTTGTACGTGGCATTGCATCACCAGGGCTGGAGACGGCGGATACCTTGCTGAGGCAACGAACCATTAGATCTGCGTTGACTGCGCTTGCTCTGTTCTGCTCTGATGTGTATAATAACAAAGACAGGCTTCTTCTCGTAACACGCGCCGCATCGTTCGTGACGTCTTCAGTCCGGGTGACGGACACGCCCTGCCGTGCAGCGTCGGTCAATGTTTGATTGCCAGTTGTCAGGTGTCCGGTTCGCGGCGAACAGACAAGTTCGTGGGCAGTGACGGCGTCGAGAAGCAATGGTTATTGTAGATGGGTTGCGAAAACATTCATCCGACGAGGCGGAAGCTGCCCGCTGCCGACCCTCGGGTGAGTCCAGAGCCCCCCTTGGGTTCCGCGGAAAGTGGCGGGTCAATTCTTACCCCCCGGCCAGCAGTAGTGCCGAGGAAGGCTCCCGACTCCGACTGATTGCACCCGAGGTGGGGGGCTACTCGAGCTGGGCCTGGGGAAACAAGCCGGCCGCTGCTTTCCGGGACAGGATCATGGCGAGGCTGCTTGGCGACATCGGGAACTCTTGGGTCGTCGGTTAAGTGAGCCTGGGTGGTCTACCGGACCGGAGAGAAACTTAGTCGTATCCTCGACTTCAACTCATCCCAATTGGATTTCCTTCCCTCTCCATACCCAAGATCTGGAGCCTCCCTGTGACCGTGTGGACCCGCCCTGTTCAGACACACCCGTTGTCGTCGGTTACCGCACTAGACTTGCCAACGTCGCCGGGGAGCGCCTCTCGTCTTCCCGTCCTGCTCTCTTTGGTCATCGTGCTGCCTCGACAGACACAGACTCAGACCGGGTGGCCATTCCTCCTCCTCCTCCTCCTCCTCCGTAGCCCTCGAATCATCCTAGGAGACGACCAGGCGACGCGACAATGCCGTCCGCGGGTGTGTGTATGCGGACCCTCCGGGCATACTCCAAGTATGGCTCGAACGTGCGTACCCGAGGACTCGGCCAGGTGTGAAGTGGAAATGCTAACTGCAGTGTCCCGGGGACAGCACGCCCTCCTGTTCGCCCGCGCCTTCTCGGCGACCTCGCGGCGGGCCGAGATCAACAAGGTGTACCCGTCTGCCGCCAAGGCCCTCGAGGACATGAAGCCCAACACCACCCTCCTCTGCGGAGGGTTCGGGCTGTGCGGTGTCCCCGACACGCTCATTGACGAGATCCTCAAGAAGCCCGACATCACGGGGCTGACGGCCGTGTCCAACAACGCCGGCACCGACAACAGCGGGCTCGGCAAGCTCCTCAAGACGAAACAGATCAGCAAGATGATCGCCAGCTACATCGGCGAGAACAAGACGTTCGAGCAGATGTACCTGACCGGCGAGGTCGAGCTGGAGCTGACGCCGCAGGGCACGCTGGCCGAGCGGTGCGCGTCGGGCGGGAAGGGCATCCCGGCCTTCTACACGCCCGCGGCCTTTGGCACCGTCGTGCAGACCGGCGACCTGCCGCTCAAGAACAAGCCCGACGGCACACCCGACCAGTACAGCTACCCCAAGGACGTCAAGGTCTTCAACGGCAAGAGCTACCTGCTCGAGCACAGCATCGACGGCGACTACGCATTCGTCAAGGCCTACAAGGCCGACAAGCTGGGCAACTGCCAGTTCCGCCTGGCCGCCAACAACTTCAACGGCGCCATGGGCCGCAACGCCAAGATGACCATTGTCGAGGCCGAGCACATTGTCGAGCCCGGCGAGATCGCCCCCGAGGCCGTCCACCTGCCCGGCATCTACGTCAAGCGCGTCATCCAGAGCACGGCAGAAAAGAACATCGAGAAGTTCACCTTCTCCAAGGAGCCTGGCGAGGACGAGGCCGCCGCCGCCCTGGGCACCGGCGACACCGCCGCCAAGCGGGAACGCATCGTGAGGCGCGCCGCCAAGGAGTTCAAGAACGGCATGTACGCCAACCTGGGCATCGGCATGCCCATGCTGGCCCCCGGCTTCGTGGGGCCCGAGGTCGAGGTCCAGCTGCAGAGCGAGAACGGCATCCTGGGGCTCGGCCCCTACCCCCGCAAGGGAGGCGAGGACGCCGACCTAATCAACGCCGGCAAGGAGACCGTCACCCTCAAGCCCGGTGCCGCCGTCTTCGGCAGCGAGGAGAGCTTCGGCATGATCCGCTCCGGCCGCATCAACCTCACCATCCTGGGCGCCATGCAGGTCAGCGCCACCGGCGACCTGGCCAACTGGATGCTGCCGGGCAAGGTCAAGGGCTTCGGCGGCGCCATGGACCTGGTCAGCAACCCCAGCGCCACAAAGGTCGTCGTCACCATGGAGCACACCGACAAGAAGGGCCGCCCAAAGATCATGAAGCAGTGTGCCTTCCCGCTGACCGGACGGGCCTGCGTGTCTAGGATTATCACTGAGCTGGTAAGTCGTCTCCGGCCCTGGGGAACATCTATTTCTTTCGTGTCGCGACCGGACGACGAGGTGCTAATTTGACAACAGGGCGTCTTCGATGTCGATTTCTCCCACGGTCTCACGCTCATTGAGATTGCTGACGGCGTGACGGTGGACGAGATCAAGGCCAAGACTGAGGCACCATTCAAGGTGGCGGATGACCTGAAGCCTATGCTGTAATCAGATGTGACATGACATTCACTTGTCGTCACCCGCCTGCGGGGGAGGAGGGAGACATTAACCCCCGGTGTGATGACAGGAGTAAGGTTCAACATTCAGCGACAGCCAGCTTCCCGCCATCTGCAATGATCAAAATGTGTAAGGTATCGAGCGACATCTGATTAAAAATTAAGACAAATACGTGTGGTCACCTCATAGACCCCGTCGACAGTTAAGAAAAAAAGAATCAAATTTGAAATCAATCTATTGTGAAGCAGCTGAGGTCATCGTGGGGATGTCTGCTAACCCGGCCGACGTGAGAAGTACGGACTCCCACCCAGGACGGGGTAAATGTATACCCAGTCCACATCTTCTGGAAACGTGAGCCCGGGAGTGGTTATTACTGATAGGTCTATTGCTTCCTGAGGGACAATCCCAGATGAGTGCATGCTCTCCTGCTGCGTAATCTCTGCCAACATAATACTCTTTCCTTTAAATGTTATCTCGAGTTACTAGAAACCCTCACATATCCCGGTGAGCTATGTTCATCAAAAGAGGTGGCATTCGGACGTCAAGGCTCGCTATGTCTGGGGGCCCGGAGACTTTACGGTCCCAACTTAACGACCACTTTGATATATATTAAGCATGTCGCCCTCAGCGGTCAGACTATTAGTTCTGGACCTTTGAGCATCCTCAAGTCATATTGCCGCCACTATTCAGTTCCCATTAGTAGGGAAGTGCAAAGCGGTAAACCCCATCTAAAGACTACTCGAAGTCGTCAAGGTTAGCTCCACGGCGAGCGGCCATTTTCATTGGAGTTCAGCCATGACCATCTCCCTTAGAAGAGCCTTCTACGGTTGTAGAATGCCCACCATTGCTTAAGGATCAAGCCCCTCCGAAATGAGACAGCACGTCGCTGATGGAGGCGGCCGAGCGTTTCTTGCTTGACCGTATGACCGCGGCGTCGGTTCTGTTACGACGCTGTGTCACAGAATCAGCAGAGTGTGGCTTTGCAGATGCTTCTTGGCCGGTTGCCTTTGAAGGAAGCGGGTATTTGACTCCGTCCTGCCAGTATCGCCAGAAGAAGATCCTCTTGGACGAGACGTGGTTTTGGCGGATGAGATGCAGGTCTTGACCAAGAGTCAGCGAAGCCAAGGCACAGGACCAGGGTGGCTCAGGTATGATATATGCCTGCTGGAGCATTTTCGAAGCTGGCAACTCCAGTCGATTGTAGATATTGAAGCCGTTATCTGCAAAAGTTTCAATGGTGCCATGTGCGACCCCATCCCGTGGGTCGGAATAAAGCCGGTCGATACCCAGAGACAATTGCATCCAATCCTTGTGAGAAGGTTGGCTGATGTCGGGTGCAATGTCGCCCTTGTCACCGTCATCCTCTTTGTGATCCCATTGCTCAGCTTCGACCCAGTTGCAATGTATCCAACCGAGGGCATTAGCAAGCGATCTTGAATGCGACCAAGCTCGCGTCTCAGACATAATGTCAAGCATTATTAATGCTGGGAATCGGGTGAAGTACTGGAGTGACTCCTTTGTAATAAGAGGGCTTTGTGTAGAGAGCCTGATCCCTTTCAAGTGAGGAAATGGGACGTCGTGCAAGCTCCAGGCCTTAAACAAGCGGTCGCTAAGCCGAGGAAAGGGTGCTCCGACATGGGAGGGCTCGATGAATTCCAACAAGCCGAGGTTCTTGGCCCATTGCGGAAGGTAGAGTAGCTCCTCGGATTTGATCAGGCAGGAGCCTGCGATGCGTAAATGTGATATGAAAGCAAAGTTGTGGGACTGGAGAGGAGCCATGTAGACAGAAAGATCGGCCGTCGGCTTCTCGATGTGGCGGACGAAGTGGTGCAAAGCCAGCTCATTTTTGGTGTCGACCTGGCCGGCTCGGGCAAGCTCCCGCAGGGTCTTCCAGGTGCTCAGAGATACGGCACTAAGGCATGGTCAGCGGCCACACTTTGGTGATGTTTGGTTGTAGAACAAGAGTCTCTCGTCCTACTTGAAGTCCAAGTGCCTCAAAAGGGCCTGTAAGGCTCTCGGGGAAAGGTCATGGAGATGGGAAGCGTCAATCTCTTCAATATGGGCCGCAGCAACCCTAGCTGCCTGGTCGGCCAGCGAGGCAGGCGCCAGACGTTTGCGAGGCTGTGGAAGGTGGTGTTCTGATACGTGTGCGTGTTGCCATCGGGGCCGTCGGTTGCGTTGAGGTCTACGATCCCAGCCGATATCAGCACTGCTCGTAGCTGGTGCTGACCACTCTCTGGACACGAAAGGGTCCATCACGAATGTACTTGCTGCCGTTCGTGTGGCGCATCACCTCGTTGCTCCAACACTGTGTGATGGATGTTGGAGGTTGCATGTCTGGGCTGAGCATGAGGGTAGGCTTTGCGATAAGAACCCATTCGCAAGCAGCCTGCCGCGGAAACTACTGGCGCATTGACTATTCAACCTCGAAACTGATTGCCGACATGCACACGTGCAAGCCACGAGTGTCTGATGCCCCGCGTGACAAGCAACAGCTACGTACGAAGAGGTCTCCCAAAGCATCCGGCTGCCTAGATACGAAGATGGACAGATGTAGCTCCGAACAAAGCCAACATGGCAGCGACCACCGAACAGCAAGAGAGTGTGTCTCGTTGATATAATTTATCTGGTACCCAACTTAAGCCGAAGCTGGTTACAGGCCAGAAGGTAAGCAAACGATGATTATTCTGACCCCCGGTTTCCCCTCCAGCTGCCACGGAGAAAACAGGCCAAAAGTCAGAGTGAATACGGGGGTCCTGAAGTTTTATGTTGATGAGGGAAAAAAGGGAAAAGGAAGAAGAGGAAGAGACTGGCAGCTAGCTGCAGAGGTTTTACACTAGGCCTCCCTGTGTGGGTCCGTCGCGGAGGGCCTTACCTAAGCCCCTCCAAGCAACCAATCAAGCTGGAGGCGAACCTTGGGTGTAAGCACGACCCTTGCATTTCTTGCAACCCCCAGTCAGCAGGCTCCCTACCCACCAATCTACAGACGGACCTGGATGCCTAGGCAGGCTGCCAGGTGGGCAGTCAAGGCAAGTCCAGGGCATTGCACTCCGTACTGTCGGGTATCTCTGCCTGACTAGTGGCTGCTGGCTACCTTGGGTACTTGCTAGCTGCACTGCTAGCTGCACAGGTACCTAATAGTTGGGTGGAAATAATTGGATGGAAAGGGGCAGCGGTGTCTTTTAAGGTCCTGGCCTTGTGAATCATTTCTCGTTGTGCCCCTCTCTTCTTTTGTCACCGTCCATACCCCTCCACTTGGCCACACCTGGTTGAACACCCATACTCGAGTACTCGCACGCAGTCTAACAAGCACAAACCTGTGCCCACGACCTGCCAATCCATTTCTACCCGTCACAAGTCTCACAGCTTGTGAGGAGAATCTACAACACACTCCCGACCCACCCCATCCAATCCATCTTGCCGTACATTATGGCAGGCGGTCCTGGAGGAAACTCACGCGGCCGGGGCGGCAAGTTTAAGAAGCCCACACGTGGAGGTATGTGCCATTCTTGTGGCTCTGCAAACCTGCCCAATTGTGTATCCAGCTCGTAATCGCTAACACGGAACTCCATCAGGCGGCAAGCACTTCTCGCGCGACCTTCGACCCCTTGACGCCGACGGCAATGAGGTTTCCATGTGGAGCGTCGACGCCAACAAGAAGGATGAGTCCGACTCTGACGAGTCCGAGGAGGAGTCGGAAGAAGAGTCCGACGACGGCGCCGGCCCATCCAACGCCGCCGCCCAGGAACTCAGCCGTGAAGATCGCAAGAAGGAGAAGAAGGCCCGTAAGGACGCCGCCATCGCCAGGGCAAAGGCCGCCGCCGTCCAGGTCGGCGACCTGCCCCCAAGCGACGGCGAGTCTGAGGATGACGAGGACGATGACATGCCCGCCAACCCGAACCACTCCAAGGCTGCGCGCAAGCAGCTTGAGCCCGTCAATGTCGACGACGCGGCCGAGGCTGTTTCCGGGCTGAGCATCAAGCAACCACAGAGCCGGCGCGAGAGGGAGACCCTCGAGGCCGCGCAGGCCCAGGCACGCTACAGGAAATTGCACGAGGAGGGCAAGACCGACCAGGCCAAGGCCGACCTGGAGCGGCTGGCGGCCATCCGCGAGAAGAGAGAGGCCGACAAGGCCCGGAAAGAGGTAAGGGCCCTTGCTCTCATCTTCAATCTTGACGCTTGCTAACCCGTCTCGCAGGCCGAACGCCAGGAGAAGGAGGAGCAGGAGAAGGCCAAGCGAGCCGAGATCGAGGCCAAGGAGGCAAAGAAGCGAGAGGCGGCTCTCGGCAAGGGGGCGTCGGGCAAGAAGTCAGGCAAGAAGTCAAAGTAGGGCTCTGACTTGGGTGTCTGGCAAGAGGAGGGACCGTGGAAGAGAAGACTCTTTAGAGGCGTGATGGGCCCTGCATAGACGGCGGGCGGCTTTGGGTCATACACAGCGGCACCCCTGGTTCTTTCACATTTGGGCACTACAGGACACGATGCGGAGTTAATGAATAGACGCAGTCGCCCTGGACCGAACACTGTCATGAACAGCAATGCTCCTCTTGAAATGTGACACTGCACCGCGTGCTTGGTGGGCGCTTGATTCTACATGTTCGCGAGCCCGTCCGAGCCGACGCTCTCCTTCCAAAACTCATCGAAATCGATGCCCTGTTCTTCAAACAAGTCTCTGATCTTCTGAGCCACCTCGACTTGCTTTTCCGGGCCGAAACCGCCCGGCTGCGAGGACTCGAACTGGACGATCTCGATCCAGCGGTAAAACAGGTCCTCCTTTCCCGCAGCAGCCAGCGCATCCCGGAAGGCAAAGACTTGGGTCCTCCGCTCATCGACCGTGGCATCGTCTGACGAAGCGTCCCCTCTTGTTTCCTTGAGGTCCAAAGATAACCACCCGTGGCCCTCGTGGTGCACCAGTACCAACAGCTTGAACGCATCGAGCGCCACCGTCTTCTTGTCGACCAGCCTCGTGGCGCCGACCATGGCAGCCCAGTCGAGATCCCACTCGTTGTTCATGGTGAGGTAGCCCGTCTTCTCGTTCAGCAGCATGGGGTTCACGGCCACCCCGATGTTGGTCAAGAGCTGGCTCCTCGCCTCGAAATCGTCCCCCTTGACGGCCTCCCTGACCTTGGCGTCCCACGTGGGCCTGCTGCGACGTACGTAGATCTCCTTGTCGCGGAAGCCGACGTTCCAGCGCCACTGTGCGGGACTGCCGTGGGTCCTCCCGAAACAGAATTCGACAGGCCAAGGCCACACGAAGACAAACAAGAGGAAGTCCAGCAGGAAGGTGAATGCGCGGCGGGCTATGATCCAGGCTATTGCGCCCCATGGAGACTCGGAGGGTGCCACCGTTGTCTCGTTGCTGTGGCCGAGGGCCGAGGCGAGAAGGGCGAAGTACCAAGGGCTCACGTAGTAAACGCGCCAGGCAAAGAGCAGGGTGATTGCAATGTTGATGGCGACGGGGACCAGGAAGATCTTGCGCTTGAAATCTGCGGGCTTGGAGTCGACGTGCGCTATGTAGGCATGGGCCGGTGACAGGGAGCCATAGAAGGGGGCCAGGGCTTCAGGGGCGCGCTTGAAGGGTTTTGGGGGCTCAGAAGAGCTTGATGGCGAGGGCTTTGGCTTCCTCGAGAGAACCTTTTTGGGCGGCATGCTGGCGGCTGTGACCCGGTCTGGCTGGAATTGAAACCGCCAGGGAGCTCGGAACGGCCGGGTGGACGTTGCGATCAATTGCTCGTGAGGGCAATTTTGATCAGATCTGTAGATGGCTGTTCGACCAGGGCTGGATAATTTTCTGGTTTGTGTCGCGTGCAGGTCGATATCTGACCCCTGAGACTGGCATTGTAGTATGAGGAATACAGCAAGCAATCGAACACACCAGAGGTACAGAGTCTGGCAACATGTAATAAGGAGCTTATTAAAGCTTGAGCTGGCAAGAGCTTGCCTGCCAGTACTCCGTACCCAGGTACCTGACCAAGTCGGGCGGGTACCTGGGTGCCGGAACAGCTAGCTAGCTGGTTAGCCCCAGTGCATATCCGGCCCGCCGATTCGGTCCCTACCTGACGAGCTCCATAAAAATTCCCGGCGCGGAGCCGGGCGCGAGCTGTTCTGGTCTCGTTGACGACAGCGAATTACCCACCTGGCGTTGCCTGGTTGCAAGCAATCGCAAGACTGAGCTCCAGCATGTTGAGAAGTAAATTCCAGGTACGTTTACAATGCCTTGGCAGAATGTACGAGCCGGCAAGACTGACAGGCGCAAAAATGCAGAAGCAGGGCGGCTTCTACGTCTGCGCATCATGTCGACGACAAAACTTCCACAACCTGACCCAACCGCGCTCTAGGACCCCGACGTCAGCCCGCGCCCCCTCATCCTCCGCGGCGACCCGGAACGGCGTCCGCGTATACAGCTCCTATGGGAAATTTGGGTCAGGCACCTTGCCCGGCCAGACAAATGCGGACTGGGCGAGCGCTGCCTCGCCGCCGGCCTTTGGAGGAAGGAAACCAGGCATGTTCCAAGGCGGCAAGATCCCACCGGCCAAACCCACGTCCATACCGCCGGCCAAATCGACATCCGTTTCAGGCAGTCAACCTGCCCCTGTCAGGGGAGAGCTTGTGGCAGCTGCCTCAGGCCAACCGAGTGCGGCAACCGAGCCCCCACGAGCCGCTACAGCACAGAGCGACAATATTGCGCAGGACAGAGCATGGCGACCAACGGAGCACAAGTCTTTCTATCCCCCGGGTCGACTCGGCTCTGCCAGTAAAAGCCCAATACGATCTGCGGTGGGGACCAGTGCGACGGGCAATTACAATCCCGAATCAAGTCCAGTTGCTGGACATGCAACAGCGCTGAGGGGCACACAGGAGACCACTCCGGATTCTTCGCACCCTGCGTCTGATCCTCCCGCTACAGCGCAACGGCCAGAATCCAGAGATTCAAATAACCCTTCTCGAGGTTCCGCTCTCAGAAGAAGAGCAAGCGGGTCGTTGCCCCAGCGCAAATCGGATAGGTACCCCCTCCTACGCCAAAGATCGCCAAAAGTCGATGAGTTTGAAAGTCTAAGCCCGTTCAATCTACCCGGCGAGGGCCGGCCCTTCTCGCCAATTCCAACAAGATCTGCCCCTGAACAAGTATCGGCGACAACCCCCTACCAAGGTTTGCCACGCAGGTTGTCATCAGAATTTGGCAGACCGGGCCGAGCTCCCAGTTCGGACAAGCCATTGGGCGTTGGCAAACCTGTGGCAGATCCAGTTGAAACCGTCGCGAATTCCCGGTCTGATAACACCAGAGGCCTGGAAGCAGCGCCGCCCAAAGAGCATGCGTCGAGCTCGGGTAGCACGGGACGCAGGCAAGCCTCACAATTACCAGATCCGGTCGACCAGTTTGCCATGATGCAGGAGGCAGCTGAAGCATCTTCGGGTGATCAGCAAAGAAGCGGCGAGGGGAGTGATTGGGGTCTTCCGGAGGGCGACATGGCTTCCCCTGAAGAGCGGCAGGCCCTCAGGCGGCGCCAGAATGCTGTCAGTCAGCGAGCACCCAAGCGGGAAGCACGCGCTGCTGGAAGAGGGAGGGAGTTTGACGGGGATATGCAACGACGCGATCGGGGAAGGAATGCCGAGCGATTCGAAGACAGGCCCAAGAAAAGGCAACAATACCGGAACAGAGGCTACGACGAGGATGAGGACGATGACCACGAAACAGGATTTGACTATGAAGAGTATCAAGCTCGGAAGCAAGCGGCCAACCGGCGTAAGGAGGAGAAGAGGGCTGCCAGGGAGGCTGAGGCCCCGAAGACGATTTTACTGCCAGAGTACATCACCGTTTTTGATCTTGCACAGGCCCTCGGCGTCAGACCACCACAATTCCTTAGCGATCTAGGAGAACTTGGATTCGAAAACATACTTCATGACAGCATCATGACCGGCGAAACCGCCGCGCTGGTCGCTGCAGAGTACGGTCTCGATCCTGTCCTCGACACAGGCGACGAGGTAGACCTAAAACCGCGGCCACCACCAGAGGACCCGTCCACATTGCCGCCCCGCCCACCAATCGTTACTATCATGGGACATGTCGACCATGGCAAGACCACCATGTTAGACTGGCTGCGGAAGTCATCTGTTGCGGCACAGGAGCACGGTGGGATCACGCAACACATCGGTGCTTTCTCGGTTCGTCTCTCCTCCGGCAAGGTCATCACCTTCCTGGACACGCCTGGCCACGCCGCATTCCTGAGTATGCGGCAACGCGGTGCCAATGTGACAGATATTGTGGTCCTCGTCGTGGCGGTCGACGACAGTGTCAAGCCACAGACCCTCGAGGCGCTCAAGCACGCCCAAAACGCAAAGGTTCCCATCATCGTGGCCATCAACAAGATAGACATGGATGAAAGGCGCATCGACCAGGTCAAACAGGACCTGGCAGCCAACGGTGTGGAGATCGAAGACTTCGGCGGTGACGTGCAGGTGGTCGGCGTGAGCGGCAAGACGGGCAAGGGTATGGACGACTTGGAAGAGAGCATATTGACCTTGTCCGAGATCCTGGACGTCCGCGCCGAGACGGACGGCATGGCAGAGGGCTGGATCTTGGAGGCGAGCGTCAAGGTAGATGGCAAGGCGGCAACTGTACTGGTCAAGCGCGGCACAATACGCGTGGGCGACCTGGTCGTCGCCGGGACCACGTACGCTAGGGTCAGGATGATGCGCAACGAGGCTGGAGTCGAAGTCGAGGAAGCCGGACCGGGAACTCCAGTCGAGGTACTCGGATGGAGGGACTCGCCAGTGGCTGGAGATCTGGTCCTCCAGGCGGAGGATGAGGGCAGGGCCCAGGCTGCAGTTGATTACCGGGAGGAACTCGCGGACCGGGCAAAGGCTGCCACGCAGAAGGGGGAGGAGGAGCTGAAGAATCGAGAGAAGGCCGAGCAAGAAGAGCTGGAGAAAATGATGGCTGAGGACGGCGAGGACGCTGTCTCGGAAGAGGCTGAGCAATCAGGACCCAAGACAGTGAACACCATCGTGAGGGGCGACGTGATGGGCTCTGTCGAGGCAGTCTGCACTGCGGTCCTGGAGATTGGCAACAACGAGGTGCACGCGCGGGTCCTGAGGTCCTCCCCCGGTCAGATTAACGAGTCGGACGTCGATCTCATGGCTGTGGCCAAAGGCTGCATCATCAACTTCAACAACCCCATACCGGGCTACATCAAGAGCATGGCGGAGGAAAAGGGCGTCCGCATCCTCGATCACACGATCATCTACCACCTCGTTGAGGATGTCAAAGAGATGATGTCAGAACAGCTGGCGCCGATAATCAGCCAAAAGGTCCTGGCCGAGGCCGAAGTCCTACAGGTGTTCGCTATCAACATTGTCAAGCGGAAATACAAGAACATCGCCGGTGTCAAGGTGAGGACGGGCACACTGACGCGAGGCGGGATGTACAGGGTGATGCGGGATGGGGAGAAGATTTTTGAAGGTACGATACCCCGTCCACTTTGCTCGTCCCACGTCATGAGACTTTGGCTGACTGACTGACTTCCCCGCGCAGGCAAACTTGATGCCCTAAAGCAGGGCAAGAAGGATGTGAAAGAGATGAGGAGAGGCACCGAGTGCGGTGTCTCGTTCGAGTCTTGGGACCAGTTCGAGGCCGGCGACGTGATCCAGCTGTACGAAGAGGTACAGCAAAAGAGGTACTTGTGAGCGGATAGACACGCTCTCAGGGCGAACGCCATAGAGGCCCGAGGCGCAGAGAAATTCGCTGCTCAGGCATCGAGCCGTGTAAGACGTGTGTCGCAAAATGTACATGAGATGTATAGATATTTACATAGATCAGGGTCTCGCTACATTGCTAGACACGGATATGAGATGAAATCAACAGTGCAGGCGGATAAGCTGTGCTGCACAGGCGAACCCTACCACCGCTTTGGGGCCGACACACTATTGGACATGAACGTTCTACTCGTGACTGTCGCCTTGGACCTCTCCTTCTCCAGCTTGCTGAGCCCTATCCTGTCGGTCATGGGTGTTGCAGCTATGATGTTGTCGAACTCGTCATCCTCGTCGCCATTGTCGGAATCGGGCTCCGCATCCGAGTCCACCTTGGTCTTGCCGCTCGGTTGCTGCGGTCTTGATATTGTCTCGGGGCGCTTCTTCTGGTCTGAATCGTCCGGGTTGGCGAAAGGTTTCGACGCCAGGACTTTCCTGCGAATTTCCTCCATGGCAGCGTCCTCTTCTTCGCTGTCGTCCGATATGTCGAAGGGGTCTTTCTCGTGGCTGGCCTCCCTTGGTGTGGGGTCAGGCTTCTTGCCGAGATAAATACCATCCACGGATTCGTCTCCGTCTTCTTCGTCCTCACCGCTGCCCTCCTCGTCTGAGTCTTGGTCGTCGTCACCGTCGCTCGAGTCTGGGATGGCCCGTCTGTTGACGTTGCCGCTCTTCCACATGTCGTCGTCAGAACCACCATCGCGATTGTCGGCATACTCTTTCTCAAGCCTCTCTATCCACTCCTCCTCGGTCTTCTTGATGGCCTTCTCGTCCTCGCATTCTGCGTACCTCCTCAAAAGCGACGCATTGATCTTCAGGAATGCCTCGCCGTACGAGAAGGGTTCCAGCACCTGGGCGGCCCAGTCGAGGTGGCCACAGATGGCAAAGGCGGCAGCGAGGGCCTCAGCGCAGTTCAGCCTCCATGGTTTGCCGTAATTGACGGTGTTGGCGGCGACCAGGTAGGGCAACAGCCTCTCGCACTTCCCGCCTACCTTGTTCCACTGAACCTCTTTGGTCCTGGCCCAGGAGCACTCGACGACGGCGGCGCCGTAGGTCTCTAGAAGCTCCTTGTCGGCGGGCGACACAACATGTTTGCCGTTGGGGGTGATGATGACACCGTTGAAGCGCTGGCCCAGATGCAGGCCGCGCATAAGCCCGACCTTCATAAGGCGTTTCCCGCTGCAGCGCTTGGGGTCGCAGTGGCCGAGATCCCAGCAGGCGGCCTTGAACGGCGGACGTGATCGGCCAGTTGACGAGGAGGCGGCGTCGTTGGTGGGGTCGTCGTCTTGCTGATCCTGGACATGATTACCCTGGTGCGCGTTGCCAGCCCCGCGTTTTGGGTGGACGGTGAAGGTCTTTCTGCTTCGAGGGTCTTTCTTGTGGCGGACCATGGTGAGCGTGGCACGAGTGCGCAAGGCGTGTTTTGTCGCAAAGTTGGATTGTGATTTATGGGTTGGACTTGCAATTGGGAACGCCGACATCTTTTTGGAGGGGCGATTGCTCGGCAGAAGTATTAATCGGGTTAGAAGCGCCCACTGCCCAGAGCTACCGTAGTACGCAGGTGTCCAAGTACCTTGGTGGTCGAGAGACCCACCCTCGGGTACTTGTACCTCCTCGTGAGGGCTGCCGGGTACACAAGACCAGGTACATGTACTCCCCAGCCGGTCCCCGCCGCCGTAGCTGACGTCCAGCTGGGTTCATCGGCCAGCAGGGAGGCTCAGCCGTTGGCCTTCCCCAGCTCCCCTCAAGCGTACGGCCACAGCGCACAGCGCAGCTTCAACAGCACAACCACCCGAGCAAGCATCACCTCTCCGACCGGCACCGGCCCATTGCGACCTGGCAGCGGAGTCTCCGGCCGTGACTGCATCCTAATATTGGAGCCGAAGCCGAAGCTACAGCCCACAGCCCACAGCCCACAGCCCACAGCCCACAGCATTCACACCAGCGCACTGCCAGGACAGCAACACGGGGCGAGAGGACAGCAGGGCGCGCGACAGGTACACAGCCGGGCACGACAGACAGGTCTCCTGCGCTTCTAACCTTCTAACCACCCACGATGGAGGCGGCGAGCGCCAGGGCCGCCGCGCGAGACCAGTGGGGGGGTTACGGCGGCCATGCCCCCTCGCAGCTCCAGCGATTCATCCAGGCTGCCTGCAGCCCCGAGAACTACGAGCCCAACCTCGCCCTCAACCTCGAGATCTCGGATCTCATCAACTCCAAGAAGGGCACCGCCCCGCGCGAGGCCGCCGTCGCCATCGTCAACTACATCAACCACCGCAACCCCAATGTCTCCCTGCTGGCCCTCAACCTGCTCGACATCTGTGTCAAGAACTGCGGCTACCCCTTCCACCTCCAGATCGGCACCAAGGAGTTCCTCAACGAGCTCGTCCGCAGGTTCCCCGAGCGCCCGCCCATGCGCTACAGCAGGGTCCAGATGAAGATCCTCGAGGCCATCGAGGAGTGGCGCAGCACCATCTGCGAGACCAGCCGCTACAAGGAGGATATGGGCTTCATCAGGGACATGCACAGGCTGCTGAGTTACAAGGGCTATACCTTCCCCGAGGTCAGGAGAGACGATGCCGCTGTCCTGAACCCCAGCGACGTGAGTCTACCCTCCCATCATGACCCCCGTCTGATCCCCCAGCAGCACTGTCTAACCATGTCTGCGTGCAGAACCTCAAGTCGGCCGAGGAGATGGAGGAGGAGGAGCGCGAGGCCCAGTCAGCCAAGCTCCAGGAGCTCATCCGACGAGGCGCCCCCGAGGATCTCCAGGAGGCAAACCGACTCATGAAGATCATGGCTGGCTACGACACAAGATCCAAGGTTGACTATCGCGCAAAAGCCGCCGAGGACGTCTCGAAGATCCAGGCCAAGGCGAAGCTGCTCGAGGAGAGGCTGGAGGGCTTCAAGGCGGGCGACAGCATGACAGACGGCGATGTGTTCGAGGAGCTGGCATCTGCTCTTCAGAGCGCACAGCCCAAGATCCAGAAGATGTGCGAGGAGGAGTCTGATGATCACGAGGCTGTCGCAAGGCTTCTCGAGATCAATGACAGCATCCACCGGACGGTGGAGAGGTACAAGCTGATGAAGAAGGGTGACCTCGAGGGGGCTTCCAAGATCGCGCGCGGGGAGCACGTCGCCTCCCAGGCCGCCGTCAAGAGCGCGGCTCAGGAGCTCAACCTCATCGACTTTGACGGCGAGGCAGAGCCCAATGGGCCGGCGGGCAACGGTTCCGCGGGCCCGGGCCCGGCCGGCCAGAGCCAGCCCGGGGGTCTCGAAGACGACTTGCTTGGTTTGTCCATCGGCGATGCTGGCGGGAGTGGCGCCACCTTTGGCCAGACTGGTGGGATATCGCTAGGATTTGGGAACAACGAAAGTAAGTAAATGGTCCTCTGCCACGCACAAACAAGAGGCTTTCACTAACCAGATCTGACAGGTGTTCCAGGACCGTCACTGCTCTCCTCGGCGACACAAGCCAGCTCTGCCCAAGGTCCAGGGGCATCCACATCCACCCCGGACCCCTTTTCGTCCTTCAATGCCTTCAACTCGGCTCCATCCACCTCCAAGAACAACACGCCGCAGCCACCTAATTACCAGCAATCCGCGTTCGCCGCCCCGGCACAAGCGGCAGATCCTTTTGCCGCCCTCTCTTCTCCAAATTTTGGGGCCGGCTTTCCCAATGCTTCGAAATCTGCCACCCCGACCCCGGGCACGGCTGCGGCACCGGCGCCCCAGGCCAACGATGATGACGAGTGGAACTTTGCTTCTGCCTTGCCCGCCGATACACCAGCGCTGCCTCGAGAACATAGGGCTGTGGTCAACAACACCAGCCTAAAGATTGACATGCTTGCAAACCGGACTACCGGCGCGTCCAACAGCATTAATCTTTCATTTGCTTTCAGTAACAACACAGCGCAGCCGATCTCAGAGTTGCATTTCCAGCTTGCGGTGACAAAAGTGAGTTCCATGCCCCGATGCCAGGGAAGTCAATGGGCTACGTGACTAACAAGATGCATCAAGGGATTCGAATCTCAACTTAAGCCGCAGACAGGTCGGTCACTAGAGCCAAAACAAAGCCGCGGAGTCACACAGTCTATCGAGGTCTGGCACGCGGGAGACAAAAGTAAGAAGGTTGAGTCCATCAAGCTGAGGTGGAGGGTGGCGTACAAGGCCGGGGCAGAGCTGAAGACGGAGATGGGCGAGATCGCAGAATTCGGTCTGGCATGATGACCCCTGGGCTCTTTGAGTTAACATGGCCGTCAAATAGCAGGCGGTGAAACCTCCGGCAGCTGCGCCAGGCACGGCTGCCTCTTCTTCGATGCTAGCATATCACTAAAGTGCAGACGATTTATGAGACAAGCTCAAAGGTGAATATCAATCACGAAGTAGCAGGTCGGCTTGAGACCATCAGCCCGTCTTACACGTAGTTATAATTGTACACTTCTTACCACATGTGCCACAGCTGTCCGTGACACGTCCCGTGCTACGACGGCGCGCCTTGTCCACATATCGCGGCGATGCAACCCTGTGTTAATGTTCAATTCGATGACCCCAGCGGCTAATCGACTACAGGATGTCGGCACGCGAGGAGGAGACCTTGTATCTAACTGGAAAAAGCTTGTCTTGCCTGTCCCAAGGCACCTCTTGGTCCAGTGTACAATCACTCTGTCTCATGCATGATGCCCAGCCCGACACCACCAGAGCTGCTCCTGCTCATGGGCGGCGCCCTCACGGCCTCCTTGGCACGGTCCGCACCGACAGGCAGTTCCCCGAACCCAACTATCCTCCCATCTCCTACTACGATCCCGCCAGACCCCGAGCGGGCCATGGCCTCACCTCCTGCTTCGACCGCGGATCCAGGATCCGGGCTGCCCGACACCCGGAGCACCGCGCTGGGGCTCTGGGACTGCGCCCGCGCGCGCAGCCGCCCGGAGGCCCGCTTGTACCACCTCGGACGAACTGGGGCGGCGGGCGTGTTAGACCCTGCCCTGGGCCGAGGCAGAGGCAGAGGCTCGGGGAGGAAGACCCGGGCCTGGCCGGCAGGCATTTCGGGCACGTCGTACCTCGGGCGAAGGCGGGGGCTTGGTTCCGTGACCACCGAGGGCGGTCTACTATGGCCTCGCACCGGGAGAAGGGAGCCTGGCGGCGGTGCTGACCTGATGGGGCTGGATAAGGGGCTCGAGTGCCGTCGGCCTCTGAGAGCGGTGGAGCTTGTCGCGAGTGCGAGGTTTCCCCCACGGCGCCTGCCGGCCGACGACTGGTTGCTCGATTGCTGGCTCGAGTCCCTCGACATGGGCGCCGACACCGCCTCAGGCGCCGGGAACCAGATGTTGGGTGGGAAGGGGTATGGCACTGCGTTGGCATCCTGGTCGACTCCATGCTGCGCACGTGGAAGGTTCAAGGCTTCAAGCCGGCCCAGGCCAGGTGTGTAAGAGCTGGTGTTCCACTGGTGGAGATTCGGGGGGTTGTTACGGCGCGCATCGGCGATGATCTGCTCGACGGGGAAACCTGGGGGGTAGAAGGGGGTAACGCCGCCGGGGCTGGATCTAGCAGTCCGCGTGCCTGTTACCTGTGGAAACGGTGGCATCGTTGCTACTTCCTCTGTTCCAGGCGATGTATGGACGCTCCCAGAGGTCGGCGCTGTCTTGCTGTTTGAACTCCCCGTGGATGATTTCCTGCCCGCTGGTCTGAGGCTCTCCTTGAATCTTTTGACGGTCTCGGCAGTCCACGACGAGGCTGACAGGGGCTCACCGCCGGTGCCGCGGTAGAACTCGGCTGGTGGTGACTTGTCTGTGGGCGTGAGGCCGGATGCAACCCTAGCGTAGTTGTATTCGCCCCGGGTCATGATATCCCGTGGTCTGGTCGCCGTGCTGGAACTCAGGCTCCTTCCCTTGTCCTGGACGGCCCTTCCACCACGAGGGTTCGGCGGCGACACCTTGCGCATCCTCTGAAGGGCCAGCTCGGCCTCGCTGTGGGCGCTCAGGCGGCCTTTACTAGATGACCTAGAGCCGCCGCGTGGTGATGACGTGTGGAAGAATGGTGACCTGGCGATGTCGTGGCTGATCCCGATCTCCGAGTCACTTTTGTGGTGTCCTTTCTGGTTGATCAGATAATCAGTCCTAGGCTTTTGTTGGTCGTGGTGTTGGACCACTGTCGTCCACCCGTTTTGGCCCGGGTCTGGCGAGACCTGGCCGACCTTCGGTGTGATTTGTGGTGTCCGCTCGTGTTCATCCTCGTATTGAAAGGGCATAGCTGGAATGGTGCTCCCGTCTGGGTATGGGAACGGCAGTCCGTACGCATCGTAGTGCTGGTCAGGCGCCAACGCGGCAGGGGAATGGTACAAGCGAGGGTCGTCGTCATCCATTTGTGCCCAAGTCTCCTGCTGGCTCTGGCTCTGGGAGCTTGATGTGGCTGAGTCCGACTCTGATAGGCTGTTAGTCCTGTCGAAGATCGATGTCTGTGCTATTTCATCGGATTTATCAACGATCATAGCTTGTATCTTGCTCGAAAGCCCGTGAACCTTGCCGTGGATCTCTTCTAACTTCTCATCGAGCTCTATTCTGAGCGACTGTAGTTCCGAATGCCTCCGCTCATATCGCTTGATGTGCTCAACGAGTTTCTTCCCGTGGATGTAGAATCTCCTGTAGTCGTCCGGAAGGCCGACCTTGGGCTGCTCTGATATGCGCCGGTCTGCCTCTTCGTAGGACTTTGAAAAAACCGCAACAGATCGCTCGAGCCAATACACATGCTGGGTCTTTGCAGCGAGGTGCTCGATAAAGTATCGCTGGATGACACTGTGAATCCGCAACGTGTCCAAACTTTCCGAGTGAAGAGGAAAGCTTTGTCTAGAACTTCTCGAGCTGGTCGGCGACACATCCTGTGTCTCGGTCCTCTCGACCAGCGCGAAGGCAATCAACACTCTCAATGTATTGCTCAGACTCCCTTTGCCATGTGTTGAGGCGTCACGTGTCTTATAAGGAATCTCTCTGCCGAGCGCATGAAGACCTGCAACATCATCGGTCAGCCTAGTCTCACAGTATGTCATACAAGGATCCTGGGCATCCAGGTCTGGCTCGAATGCTCGCACGAAAGTCTCATTCGTGTCACGTTGTGAGGAAGCACGTAGTGATCTTCGTCTATCGCTCCTGACGGGAACAAGTGCCTGCCAGGCCTTTGGGCCCCTGAAAGCCGTAGAACGACGAGGGTGCGGTCTTCGACTTACCTAGAGCCATCATCTCCACAGGCATGTTCTGGTCAAAAAAGACCAAGATGGACATGACGTTCAGGGCTGCAGTAGCTCCTCTCGATTGCAGCTGCTCCAGCACGTACTCGTAGGCCGGAACTTTTCCCACTTTGGGCCGATTGCGGTATCTCTTGAGAAAGGTCGCCAGTGGCTCCTGGTTGGCCTTTATTTGCTGAGAGACGAAGTGAATCATCAACGGGAGCCGTCCTAGGATCTGTACCAGTTCTGTCGCCTGGCTAAGATCTTCTTGGCTCCACGGCTTCCTCTTCTCTGTCTCCAAGAGCAACAACTCTCGAGCCTCTTGTGCCGGGAGGAGTGGTAATGGAAGGAGTTGAGGGTTATTGAAGTGGTGATTTCCAGTGGCTGCCGGGTCTGTGGATGTCAATATTATGCTCGAGTTGACCACGTCAGGGACGAATCGTTCTATGCCTGGCGAGTCAAACATGATCCCATCCAGGATCATGAGCCAATCTGCGAATCCGCTGAACCATTCTCGGACGATATCTACGATCTTAGTGTCATCTTTCAGCTCGTCGTAGTTCTTCTTGTCCATGAGATCCTTGAGAGCAGCGGTCCTTGCGACACGCCAAAACTCGCCCTCGAGCTCCTGGGCCGACGTAGCACGCAGCCAGAAGATGCCTCCTGGATAGTCGTTCTTGTGTGAGAAAACGTATTGCCTGGCCATGTGTGTTTTGCCACCTCCTGGGAGACAAGAAATCAACACAGTTGAGGTTCCTTCTGACCTCCGCCTCTTGTCTTGAAGCATGCTGTGAAGCTCATCAAGCTCTTCTTTCCTGCCGACGAAGTATGAGTTGGGGCGGAAGGCCTCTGGATGTATGAACAGGGCCTCTGGCGGAGCATTATGCTTCAACAAGCTTTGGGTGCCTTGCTCAGACTGTGCTGGTTGGATCAACAGAGGCAATGGAGACGGCGGAGCGTTTTGCTCTTGTGGAGCTGGGAGGCTTGAAGTAGTTTCATTTTGTTGATCTATAGACAAAAGCATCAGCCCATATATCCTCGGGGCTTTAGCGATTGCCTCGACCACCTGACATATCTGCATCGTGTGACTCGGCCGGCTCGATGCTGAACGGGGCGGCGCCACTACTAGGCGATGAAAGCACTGGGGTCGCTGACACCTGAAACATACCAGCCACTTGTGAGGAGCCTTCGGGTTGTGGAAGCTACGAAGTGAAGTTAGCAATCGTGTCCATCGAAGTGGCCACTGCGTTTACCTCTTTGAAATAGGCCCAAGGGCGCAGATCATGTATAGCTTACAAATGGTCTTGCTCGTTCATTCATCTCTAGTTGTGCTCGAACGCGACGAGCGTCGTCCTCAACACTCCAGCGAACATTCGTGACATCAGGTGCTGCCTGGACCCATTCCGCGATTGCCGTGGAAACTGTTCGATATCCAGGCGCATCAAAACCGGCGAATTTGCACATGGTTGAGTGCTAGAATAGCCAAAGTCAGCGGAGACATCAGTCAATTTGCCACACACACTCCGTCTTGGGACCCTTGCGGGATAGCAAGAGGCGAGAGAAGGATTCTTGGCAGTCTTTGACCGCGTGTTATATGGTAATTTCTTACATCTGCTTCCACACCATAAGATGTGACACCTGGCAAGCGAGGCGCGGCCGATTTGGCATCCACGATCAGTGACTTGGTCCCCTTCAGGTCGGTCTTCTGGTTCTCATGAACCATGTGGATCTTGAATCTCTGATAGATGTTGAGGAAGTTGATGTTGATGTTGTCTAGGGTCTCGTTGTCTTTCCTCAGGGTCTCGATCAGGACGGGCTCACTGTCGAAAAACTTCCTGGGGACATGGCCGGCCATGCCTTGCAGGGCTGATCCCCAGGAGGCAAGTTCAGAGCCATCATGCGGTGTGCCCAGGAAGATAATGCCATATGTTGACACGTAGATAGAGCGGTAGTCCTCGTGGTCGGCGACGCGCACACTGTCTGAGTGCTCCAGGGCTCGTTTCACGAGAATACCTCCAAGACTGTGGGCCACCCAAATAATGGGGTTCCGCGTCGTCTTCTTACTCTTCCGATAGGTGGTCAGAAAGGTGACCAGGGTCTGTGCATGCTGATGGATGTAGTTGCTGCTGGGACCGGTGCCGTGCTTCTTGGATGAGACATCGGCGTTGTACCCATACACCAGGACATTTGCATGCGCGTTCTCGGCCTCCAGAGACTTGGGGAGGAGGTCTACCGGCCAGAAAGCACCGTTTCCGTTCGGACTCTTGGCCGTCCAAGTCCTCTGAGGGTCGCCATTGAGACCATGAACCAAGACGATATCTACCTTGGCACTCGGGTGGGTGTAAACGGCAGTGATGTCGAAACGGGAGATCTTCCTGTTGATGGTCCCCTAAACGTGAAGTTAGAAAGGCAAGCCACTAGAATAGCTGAAATAATGTGATGAGAGTGTATGCAGGCCACGTCCAAGTGCTGACGTGGAGTGGCCAACAACATTGAAGTCGCTGCTGACAAGTGAACGATGGCAGAATGAGCGGGCCGCCCCGTCGGATATGCGATCTGGCGGGACTCGGCCCCGGATCACAGACTCGGAGGATGATCCAGGTAAGCAAGCCATTTTCAAAGCTCGACATGAGCTCACATTCCCAGGCCAGCATGCAGTAAGTGTGAAGGAGCCGTGAGACGGGCCAAGGAGGCTCACCATGCTTGTGTTGTGTGAGGCTGCGACGAGAAGCCAGTGCTTCTCTGTCGCAGAGACGTGTGTTGACAGTGCTGGACCAGACCAAGACGGAGACAACGAGCTGAAAACCCTCCAGGTCTGGTGAAAAGGGGTCCTTGGCGCCACGTATGGTGCTGTAAGGTACAAACTAGGCAGATCGGGAAGGTTGGCGGTTATAATGACTGACCGGCGATTTGCCCGGCTGTCCATGTGACCCTGAGCTCAGGAGCTCCAGTGTCGTCAAGAGTCTGAGACAGCGAAGCCACGCGCCCACGGGAGAGGCGCATGTGCGAGGCTATAAGCCGAAGACACCCAAACTGCCAGACGGGAACCAGGCCAGGGGTGGCGGCCCAAGATAGATCAGATCGCAGTAACTGCCTGGCATGGCCGCAGCATGGGTTGGTTCGACTGCAAGGATCCCAAGAGGGCTGGCAAGCTCGAGGGGTACTCCCAAGTACTCACCAGTTGACATAGAAGAAGGGGAATGGGAGAGAAAAGGAGCAAGAAAGAGCCTAATTAGCTTGTTGCATTCCTGCAAGTAATGGGGCGTCAATTTTACATAGACTTGTCCCATGAGCCGGTATTACATGATGGTTTGTCTGTCCTGTAACAGCACATTGTACCATTTGACCTTGTCCTATATGCCAGGTATGTACATGTATAGTGACAGCCAAGCCATAGCTGGCAGGCTATCCGGTAGGTCAGCCTGCCAGCGATTAGTACCGCGCTGTGGTAGATCAGCCTTGTGACAAAAGAAAAGAAAAGAACGCAGAGGATGAAAGATACACGGTGAGTAGCAAAAGTGCACAGAGGCTGGGGCAAAGAGTGGGAGCGGCCATGCCTGCCCGCCTGCCTGCCTGCCTGCAAAGAGGGCCCTCCTAAGAGGAGGCCTCGTGGTTGACTAATAACACAATAATAACACAACGGGCAACACACCTGCACACTCCAGCAATGTGAGAGTGAGACGCAGAGATTCAGGGGGCCCTGCATCCCGCCCCGTCTGCAGAGTAGCAGTTCGCAACGCCACACATTCACGTGCTGCTGTCAACCGGTGCTTGTGTCCCTGCTCCCGACTGTCAGGCGTTCCCCAGATGTCAGCAAGCTAGTGCATTTAGGCTGCTCTGAGTGTGGCCTAGCTGGCCCGCGCACTGGACAGATCGGATCGCCAGGAGCAGGTGGATCTTGGGGGCTCAGCAGATCAAAAGCATAATCATCCTCCTCTCGGAAAGCTGGTTGATGGAGGGTAGGAACAAAGGCTCAAGCTCCGTCCCATGACCGAGATTCGTCGTCCGTCACAACGGCGGTTACACTGGATAGTCCAATTTGTGTGACGCACCACTCAACTCAATCATTCCAGAATTGATCCAGCATTTATACACCTCTCATCGTGTAGTACTTGAGAAGTGATGTCACCAAAGCGGCCATCCTTGGGGTGCACTTGATGCTCCATGACTCGGGCGAATTCAACCCATCCTCCTCTCCGGACATGTAACGCTATATGATTTCGCTGCTGTATGTCAATATCCAAGTTTGCCTCGTTGTATTTCATGGCCACCGTCGGTTCGTTTGCCTCCTACAATTATGTAGACTCCTGTCACAAGGCGAGTAGAGGCTGCCCGTGCGAGACGCCTGGCCATGGGCTAAGTTGTACGATGGAGAATTTATCCTATTTACTTGCGCCCTGTCAACCTTGCGCCAGGTAGCCGGTCAACCTCACCTGGAGAGGCGCGTGCGAGGTACGACCTTCTGGTCTGTAAGATGTGGGCGAGTGCCACAGGGGCGCCACGCCGTCAGGGCACCGCAAACCCGGCATAGCATTGTCTTTCGCTTTGCGATGACCAGCCTCGGCTGGTGCTGGCACGGTGGGATAGGTGCCGAGTGGCCACGGTAGCCTCGCTCCCCTGCAGCCCATGTGGGCAGGATGACGACTGCAAGGCAACATCTTGCGTTGCGCATCGAAGGCCTCATGCAACATCATGTCACTTGGCTCATGTGCCGACATCGGCCTTGAAATGGTATGTTTGGGTAGGCCCGAACACCACCAGCAGCCCATCAATCTCTCGACAGCATGATGACATACTCCCTGGTGCTGAGGCCGAACTTGACCACATCCTTGGGCCTCAACTCCAGATACCGCCGGTCTGGTATCTTGTCACCGTTTAGTTCGGTGCCGTTTGCACTCTCCAGATCGATCAGGTACGGCTTGACCCTCCCGATCTTGTCGCCAAACTCGTTCCTCTTCTCCGTGTACCGGAACTGGATCACAGCATGCTGCTTGGAGATGCTGGGGTGCTCGGCGGCCATGTCGACCACTGTCGACTCCCTCCCCACGAGCCAACAGCTCCGGCCCCCCAGCTCGATCGTGTCCACGACGTCGTTGCCCTTGAACACGAAGAGCTTCCACTGGTCCCGCGCGGGGGGTTTTCTCGCCTCGGGGGGCTCGTGATATTTCAGCGTGATGGTGGTCCCGTCTGCCTGCGTGACCGAGTTTGACGCAGCAGCGAGGGCGCCCGTGTTTCCGAAGTTGGGTTTCTCCTTGGGCTTTTCGGGTTCCTCGCCGTTGCTGACTGCAAAGGACTCCGCTTGTGACGGCAATGGGCCAGATCGCCTGGAAACTGGCTGGCTGTCCTCACGATTGGCCTTTTCCGGGCTTGAGTGACGGTGGCGTTTGCTCACTTTGTGCCCCACCTCGTCACCGCTGCGGGCTTCTACAGAGCGCGAACGTCTCCGCCGTCGTCTATTTGAGTCTGTGTCTGCGGGCGACCGCGAGCCCCGTCTCCTTCGCCTGCTGTCGCCACCTCGATCTCGCGAACTCTGCCTCGTGGACCGCGGGCTTCTAGAACGCCTTTTGTGACGGTGGCGGTCCCGACTCCTCTCTGTCGACCTGTCGCGTCGGCCGTGGGTTTCTGGCGACTCGTGCCGGCGACCACTTCGCTTGCTCGGCCGATCATCATGCCCGGGTTCGTCAATACCCTCGTCGGTTCGGTGCTTCGTCCGGCGCGAGCCATCCTCATCGTAGATGCTTCCAGAGCCCATGGTGAAGTGTAGTTTGCAGTAGCGGGCTGGGCCAAACGGCCGCAGGAGGTTTTGAAGATGCTGTGGCCTTGTGTGCTGGTATCATACGGGAATCTGTATGCAGCCAGAGTGGGTGTCTGCTTGGAGTTTTGGTGGGGAGAGACCGTGATTGCAGCTGTTTGGGCTCGATAGAAACCTGCTGGGTTGACAGGCGATGTGAGAAATGGAGTGCAGGATGTCATGCTGTGGGAAGCAATTCTAGGAGTACTGATAGCAAGAAATGACCCCACTGGTGGTGGCTAGGTCGGTCTCCCTGCTATATTGCAGAAGGACATGGGGCCAGGCATTTGGGGATCCCTACCTGTGTAAGAAGGCGGCCCGTGCAGCAGCAGGTAATAAGAGGGTGGGTGCGCTTTGTCCAGTTCCTACTGGGTAACTTGCTGTCAGCCAGAGCGTAGCCGAGTTCTCTCAGGCCTGTGCGACATTCCACCTCGCAGCTTGCTGCAGCACAGCCTGGACTGACAGAAGAGAACAGCACACAGCAGAGTAGAGCATAGCAACGGGCTGCTGAAGTGCACTGCGCAGCCACAGGGAGCGGGAGCTGGAGCACACGACCACACACCTCCCTTCCTCTGGGCTTGACACCGCGTGTGAACCACGAACCTCCCTTTCCTCGAGGCTGTTCTTCTCTCAACAGGTATGTTAACAAATCGACGTGGTCTCATCACCTGGTCTATGCTCATCAGCAACAACAACAAGAAGAAGAAATCGTCCTCCAGGCCCTGACCCAGGTATAGTGTAGGGGTCGCTCTCTCTACCTCTCTGCCTCAACTCTACCTGCCCGACTGCTTGCATGCCTGCCTGCTGCCTGCCTGCCCACCAACCTAATCTCCGTTCCGTGGGGCTGCACTGCGAAATACGGGCCATCTCCATTTCGTCGTCCATACTCTCGTCCAATCCATCAGCGCGCCTGGCCTTTTCCCAGCAGCCAACAGACAGCCATTGCCCTCCGAGGGATTAGACCCTCTCGCCTACGCTCCGAACTTGGCCTGGCACCTTGTCACGGCCTACATTGGTCCCTCGTCCCGCTACATTGCCCCCCGATCGCGAACCCCTTCCGACCCGGCTCAAGCACCGAGTCCAACACACATCATCCACGGCCCCCGAGAACCCGCCCCGAGCTTGGCCACTCGTCGCCTTGGCCACCTGGCTGCCCTCCCTCTGACAGCCCTGAAGCTTCGCGATCGAGTCATTCTCGCCGACGAATTCTGGCCCTGCACAACCCGCCTCCCACAAGCACACTACCCACCTCCACACCGCAATGTCATCGTCTTCGGGTTTGACCAGACGCAGGGGCGGCGGCGGCGGCGCTGCTGCCGAGGGCGAGAGCAGCAATGGTGGCATCCAACGAAACAACTCCTCGAGCAACTTCGACAACACCCCGGAGACGAGCTACGAGAGCAACGAAAATGGCCATAAGATCGCGTTCGACCCCCGAGACATCAGCGAGAGCACAGAGCGCAGCAAGCAGCCAAAGCTGACGCTGATGGAGGAAGTTCTCCTGCTGGGGCTCAAGGACAAGCAGGTTCGTTCTCCTTCCTCTCCTGTTGGGAACGCTGGCGCAAATGCCGAGATGCTCGCGACCGCGACCGGGCTGCCGCTGCGTCCGCGCCTGCGCCATGCACCTGCCTCTACCACATCGCTAACGTCCCGGGCGGCCAGGGGTACCTCTCATTTTGGAATGACAACATATCGTATGCTCTTCGAGGCTGTATCGTCTTGGAGCTTGCCCTTCGCGGGAGGATCAGCATGCAAAAGGATCCCTCGAGAAGGCGCTTCCCCCTGCCAGACCGTGTCATTGAGGTTGTCGATGATACACTGACAGGAGAGGTGCTGCTCGACGAGGCCCTCAAGATGATGAAGGCGAGCGAGAAGATGAGCGTCAGCTCATGGATCGACCTAATGAGTGGTGCGTAGGCCGTTGGGCTTGAAATCCGGATCCAAACCTCCGGCCGGGACTCCTGCTCTTGGTGTCGGGCTGCTGACTTGTGTTCTGGTTTTTGCAGGCGAGACATGGAACCTCATGAAGATTGGTTACCAGCTGAAGCAGGTCCGTGAGCGGCTGGCGAAAGGGCTTGTGGACAAGGGCATTCTGCGCACCGAGAAGCGCAACTTCCTGCTCTTCGACATGGCAACGCATCCAGTCGCCGACGGCGGCGCAAAGGAGGAAATCCGGCGGCGCGTCAGGAATGTTCTCACCCAGAGGACAGTTGTCCTTCCAGCGACGCAGTGGCTCCCCGAAAACCTCGAATTCCGGTACACACGAACAATTGCAATGGTATGCGCGGCCTACGCGGCTAATGTCCTCGAAAACGCACTGTCCACCCTTGGCCACGAGGCCAGGGAGCGCGCGTTCGCCCAGACCGACGAGCTGCTGGCCGAATATAGCCAGTTTCCATTCGGGAAGAAGGCTACTGGGAACGGGATTGGCGCGAACTTGCCACAAGTCATCTCTGAGGTTGGCCCCCCATCGCCTTCTGCTCACGAGTGTATTTCGATACTAACAATTCCTTAGGAGGTCAACAAGGCCAAGGATAAGGAGCTTCAACTCGAAGTTGTGGCTGCCTGTCTCAACGTCTTCACCCGCCTCGATTCCCTCCTGTAATAGGCGAGAGGCTTTGCGGGCACATTGTATCAGTACAACCCATAATGACCGTCTTGCTCTGATCCAGCGGGTGCAAAGGCCTTCAAGCTCCACACAATTTGAGAATGTGGATGCGACTGTGCTGGCACCCGGGAGAGACTTCGCGGGGCATCTCAATCCCTCGGGAGAAGATAACAGAAGGAGGGGTGTAAGCGGGCGGGTTGTTGTTCATGCGAACGGCCGGGCGTCCTTTCAACTTACTCAAGCGACATGGAAACCTGGATGTGAACAATTGGTGGAGAGAGGCTCTAGGGACGCAAAACGAACGAGAATGGCATTGTCATTATGACCACAAAACAAACCAAAACTCAATTTTCCGCACGTCGCGGGTGGACAAAAACCAGGAGTTTCCGCGGGCCATATTTTCTCAAACACTGGCATAATTTACAATCACTTCATCTTGACACCTTGACCGTTTATATTCTTGCACCTTGTACTGGGCATGAAAGCTCCCGTGATCAAGTATCCGATTAGCTCGTCACCGCTCATATGACGCCGCGATTGTAGAAGATATTTACAGTTCCTCCCGATACTACTGATATCGCCCAATCCCATTTGGTAGGATACCAACCAAGACTTTGGTTGGCTGTGCTCGTCGCCCGGATCGCTCGACTTGTTTTCTTCTTCTCTACTTTCTCCTACCGAACCCGCTGCCCTCAAAGCCGGGGCGGCTCTTCTTGGCTGGGGACTTGCCGCCACCCTTCTTCTTGCCTCCCTTGCCCGCCTGCTTGGTCTCCTTGCGTTTGCGGATGTTTTCTTCACGCTTCTGCTGGCGCTGTTTCTGTGCCTTCTGTACGCCCTGTACACGTTCTGTCCACTCCTTCTCGCTCTTCTTCTTGGCCTTGTCCTTGCGCTTGACTGCCTTCTTAAGCAGGGACTCGTCGTTGTGGACCTTCTCGCCCTCGGCCCTCCTTCTGGCTGCGAGCCATGTCTCCTTCTCCAATACTTCTTTTCTCTTGGCATCGTCCAGCTCTGCCAGGCGCTTCTTTTGCGCTTCCAATTTCGCGAGCGCGCCCTTGGGGTCCACGGGACCCTTTTTCTTGCCGTTCTTGTCCTTCGTGTAGCTCAGGTCGTGCGACATCTGTGTGCCGTCCGCGAATGCCACCCGCCCAAATGAGAAGTTCAGGTCATGTTCCGGGGAGCCGAAGCTAAGCATGGGCGAGTTCCGTGCGCTGGCCAGCGCCTCCTCGCGTTTCTTGTCCTCGGCCTCCTTGGCCTTCTGTCGAAGCTCCTTCTTGTGGGCCTTGCGCTCGGCCAGCTTCTTGCGCCGCGACTCGATCAGTTCCTCTCGCGTGCGAATCGGCTTGCCGTCGGGTCCGTCAGCCTTGCGGGCTGCGCGCAAGGCCGCGATCTTGGCGGCCAGGCGGGCGCGGAGCTCGGTGGTGTCAGACGGGACTTTGATCTTTCTGGATTTGTCTGCGGGTGCGTTTTCGCTGGCTATTGAAGTTGTGGTGCTTTCGGGTTCAGCGGATGGCTCATCGGGTTCAGCCGTGTCGAAAGTAGGAGACGAAGGTGAAGATGCTTGGGACGATGATGTGTGATTTGCGTCCTCTTCCGTTAGACCCGACACATCAATGGGCCTCATGTCCTTGTGTGGTTTGGTCTCCTCCTCGTCCACTCCCTCCCTCGACTGCCTCACATCGTCTGGTGTCGTTGGGTCATTTTCATACCCTGGTGCAGAGCCGTCTTCCTCGACCGTCTCGCCCTTGTTGGGCAATCTCGTCGTCTTTGTCTTCTTCTTCTCGTCAGCCTTTTTCTGCTTCTTCAATAACTTCTTCTCCTGATGTGTCGACAACTTCCCCGTCTTCGCCTCGTCGTTTGTCGTAGGCTGGGCTGCTTTGGCTGTCTCGGTCGTGTCGTCATCAACCAGTTTACGCTTCTTGAGGCCTTCTCCCGGCGCCTCCTTGCTGATACCGCGCAGCTCTAGCTCCTGGGCATCATCGTCGTCCTCGGCGCTTCCATCCTCACTTGGCTCAAGCTCCTGTGCCTTGCGCTTATTCCGGACCCGTTCGTCCAAGACCTCCTTGGCATTCCGGTTCAGCGCACTGTCTGGGTCCAGCTTGCTCCGCTTCGCAGCTCTGGCCTGCTCCTTGGTCTGCTTCTTTCTCTGCCATTGATCCTGTAATGCCGGTGTGTTGTGTGAGCTGGCTGGAACGCAGGAAGAGAGCATGACCTGACACGGGCGGGGTAGGCTGGAGAATGACATACACTTGTATCCTCGCCATAATAGAGCTTTGCTGGAATCAGGGACAACAGGCTATCAAAAGCCTCAGAGTGGTCGCGCAAACGATCCTGTGGGCGTGTGCGCGTCAGTCGCCATCAGCCGTCGCCTGCAGCAGGGACGAGGTAGTCAAACCTTTAGGGATGAGTCCGCCATGGTGACAAAGTGGGAGGTCTTTGGGCAAGTGAATTGCTGTCGACGGGCAATTCGTTTGGGTGGGTGTACCACTTCACAGTTGCCGTCTTCCAAAGGCACATTCGAACCATGGGTGGTTGGAATATTTTTTGGGTGGGGATTCGAAATCTTGGCATTGTCTTATCAGCCAGATGTCCTTATCGTAGTACACTAAGATCGAAGTACCCTAGCACCTGTGCCCCGTTTTGCTACTGTGGTCTGCCCAGTCTGCCAGTGTACATGGATACAGCTGTGGCTAGGGACCAGGCCCACCTAGGGGTCCGTCCCCTCCTGAGATCTGCCCTTCCCCCTGCTTCAGGTTCGCCCAAGGATGGTGCTGTCAGCAATACTCGTGCATCCATTTTCCAGTCACCCTGCAACATCGTCACCAGCTACTCATACGATCTGCGGAACTGTGCAAGAATCCATATGCCGTAGCATACTGTCGATTTCAGCCACAGGTTGCCAGTGTTCTTCGGAAATCGCGTAGAGGGAGGGGAACCACGCAAGACATATATGAACATATATTTTCTACTCTGTCCCCCGGGTGGTGAGTACACATCAAGAGTAGTTCTGTTAATTCCGGCCCTCATGGCTCTGCCTGTCCACCGAATTTCAGGACTCCAATGTCGATCCATAAGCATAATACAATATTGCCATGTATTTGTTCAACCAAGCAATACCCGCAAAACTCCTAACGCTATGCTTTAGTACGCATCAACCCATGAGCGTCTGTTCGACACTGTTCTCCCGAGGATGGCATCTGTGCCCTGCCGTATATAGTCGCATACTCGGTCACATCACCCTCTCCTCGCTTGCCAAGCGGACCTGTTTCAGCCATACACATATCTCGATAAGTCCAGCCGGTTGCTTGAATGGTGGGATTCCTCGATAATTCCAGGAGGTGGATCATTCTCCTCGTCACCATCAGAGATGATTTGATCCTCGCTGCCACCAGGCCTGTTCAGAGCCTCGACCTCTGCTAGATCGACCTTGGGCAACGGCACAAAAGCCGGGTTGGTTGGCAAGGAATCTAAAGCATCCTTCAGACTGTGCCGCCTCCTCGGAGCTGCAGCGGATGGCTTCGATTTGAGGAAAGGCGAACGGCTACCCTTGCCCCGCTGCAGGGCCTGGACACCCATACGTTGCAAAGGTGTTTGAATCGGAGTATCCACTGGCGAACGAGCTGGCGGCTTCGACTCTGAGCCATGGGCGCTAGATGCCGGCGTGGGAAGTCCAAAAGCCAAGCAAGTCTTGTTTGCCGTCTTCGGCAGATCTGGTGTGCACGAAAATTCTTTGATCGAGCCGCGCAAAGACCCCGCGGAGCCCGCTCCAGTGTCCTTCACGTTTCTTGCAGACCGCTCCTCCTCCCCATCGGGATCGGAACCCTTGCGGGATATGACCGTGCGACCTCTGATATCGTCCTCATCTTTGACATCACGAGCCTCTGGGATGACGGAAGGTTCTGAACAGCTTGCGTCCTGAAAGATCCGCAGTTCCTTTCCTCCTCTCGAGGTTCTTGTTTCGCCCCATTGCCCGTCAATTTCAGGCAAGCTCATGAGAGCCTCCTCGATTGAGTCATCTGACAATAGAGTAGCGTCATCACAAGTTTGATGTTGCTTGGGCGACTGCACGGGAGGAAAGAACCTGCTTTTCTGGGGCGACTGATCTGTCGCCTCACTTGCTTTCTCGTCTGCACAAAGTCGTGCTTTTTTGAGCGGTCTGTCTTCGGTGACGGATATCCGCCTGGTCGGGCCAGCTGTCCTTCGACGACTCGAGGATTGTTCCAGAGAAGGGTCCAGGTCTGAGAGTGTTTGGGAGATCGGCTCCGTTCGGCGACGCTGGATCGAAGTGTACGGCCGAGCCGCCGGGGTGCGTGTGCTCCCATCAATGTACGGCCTAGGCAGGGGAAAGACCCTGGGTGTCAGCCCGTTTTGCGTGAGGGCAGCCACTCTTGCGGCATCAAGAGAGAAACAGTTGCGGTCCATCTCTCCCATGGCGATGCGTTTGTGATCTTGGAAGTACGCATCGATGGGCTTGCCCAGAGACGGTCTGCTCTGCTGGGCCGTCGCAGCTGTCACGGGCGATGGTCGTGCCGTATTATGTGTCCTTGTTGTGTTATAAGTCCTGCGACTTCCCGGGAGCGGAGCGATGACAATCGGCAGCTTGGAGATCGGGTTCACGTCTCCCACTGCTATCGCCCTGGCAAGCTCCTGGCCGACTCTTGCGCCAATGTACGGCATCTCCTCGATATCCAACGGCGACGAAGCAGGCGGCTCAGTCAGGAGAACGAGGTCCTTTTTCTTGGGACAGAAGACGCGTTGATACAGGAACGTCAATTCTGCTTGCTTGTACTGGGCAAGATAATTCTCTGAGACGCGAAACTTGCCGTCAAACTGCAGCATCCGGATCATGCGCTCCGGCGTCTTGTATTTGCGCATCATCCGATATGCTGTCTTCAAGCCCATGTTGTTGATGCCCTCGAGGTAGTCACAACCGCTGAATATGGTCATCTGGCGGAACTGGTCATCGGTCCAGCCAGTGAGCGAAATCTCGCGCACGGCGCAAAAGTCTTTCCGGTTGATCTCGATGCATTGGCCGTGCTGGTCCATCTTGGTGAGCAATCGCTTGGCTCCGAAGACCAGGAGATCAGAGTCTTCCGAAATGATGCCGTCGATGAAGCCGTGCCGCTCTAGGTAAACCAATTGGGAGTCAGCCTCGTACGGAGCGACCACGTACGGGACATCCGCTTTCTTCAACTCCTCGATGAGATGCCTGGCCATCTCCGGGGTGATGTCGATGGCCTTTTGGAACTCGAGCTGGGCCTGCGATGGCTTGCCGGCCTTGAGGAGCTCGAGGCCAGCCTTCCGACTCTGCTCGCGACGTTTCTCTCGCGCTGCCTCGGTGTGAGCCTTGCTGGGAAGGAAATCGCCATCAAACACCAGGTATGGGGTGACACCGAAATGCTTGACCATTCTGACGCGGTGCATGGCAAAGTCGACATATCTACCCGGCGGTCAGGAGCGAACCAAGTCACGGGCTTGAATGATGGATACTCACTTCCTGGTCGGTTTTCCCTGGGCTAGCTCTATGGCACAGCTCACAGCACCGCGGTGGAGCCAGCCATAAGCATCAACGCCGAGGACCTCACCGGAAAACTTCTTGAGCTCTGTCGGCTTCTGGATGGATTTGAGCAATGGGAGAAGCCCTTTTGGCACGTGTTAGCAATGTAAGCTTGCAGTGTTTGTGGTGAAAAAAGCGTACCTTGGATACCCATTTTCTGCGTGAGGGTACCTGCGGGTGGGGATGCGCGCGACTAGGTGGCAGGATTGTCGTGGCCGGCTCATTAGAAGGCCATGTGTTGTTGAATGTGCTCTACATGTACGGTCTTGGATCTCGGGCGGAGGTTTGGGTCCAGTCCAACCCGCAGCGGGGACGCGGTCGGGGGAGGTCGTTGTGTCTATGTGTTGATGTTTACTTTGCGGCAGGCGCGGCACAGATCAGACCACACAGTAGTAGATGGGTGAGGGTGCAAGTGAGCAAGATGAGCCGGGCAATGGTCTGGAAGAGGGCAGCTCTCGTGGTCCAGCAGACGCGACATGCACAGGACCGAAGATGCTCCTACTAACGAGTACAGGCGGAAGAAATCATGAGGAGGGAGATAATTGCTTGACCACTGCTAGGGCGATCCACATCGTACAGCGGGCACTGGGGCAGGCGCGTCTGTAAACCGCGTTTTTGGCGGGTCATGGGCCTACCAGCACTTCCTGTTGCGGCTAGCCCAGGCCTTCCCCAGCAACGGGCCTGGCAGGGATAGCCCCTGCTTGGTAGTATCCTGCCTGGACCCGCACGCAGGGGTGGAAAAAAAAGCCGATAAGTTATCTGGCCGACGACTTGATCTGAAATTGACGTAGAAAGTCGACATTCCGCAGTAGACAGACACATCAGTGTCGACATCCACATCCAAATTGTTGCATCGACCTTTGCCGTGCAAGATTCTATCTCTTACAATGCCCAAGACTTTGGAGAAGACGAGGAAACGAATTGCCAAAAAGCGGAATGGCAACATCGTCCTCCACGAGTTCTCGCGGGATACCAAGAAGCTGCACAAGGCCCAAGTCCGTGACGAACGCCTTGAGAAGCTCGCCGCCGCCAGGAAGAAGCACGATCAACCCCTGAGTTCGTGACAGCCCTACTCGTCCCTACCCTACTCCTCAGGAAGCCCTGCTAACAATCATGTCCACTCAGTCCACAGGATCACTTTCTTTCAGAAGGCCGCCCAGGAGAATGACGGCCAGGCTTTCGATCTGGCCAAGGTGCAGGACCTCATCAACGAGTAAGTCGTTGTGCCTCATACTCTCTTGCCGGTCGCTTACTGATCACGCCGCAGATATGTGCACCAGCATGATCAGGAGCTCGAGGAACTCAAGAAATCGCGCCGCCCAGGAAGGCCGGCAAGCGCCAAGGAGGATCTCCTCCGCTTGAAAGTCGAGACCCTGCGCAAGGAACAACACAATGGCTTCTGTAAGTTGCACAGAAACCACAACCTCACATCTTCATGATCACTACTGACCTAACCCACTCAAGTTCTCCCAGACCTATTGAAGCAAAACAATCTCGACTTGCTCAAAAGGTGGGAAGGGGCATGGTCCTTTCTAGCCTCCCTGTCCTTTGTCCGTATAAACGAGGCCGGCACTGTCAAACCATCCAGCTTCCCGCCCAGCAGCCAGTGAACATCAGCTACCGGCCTGGTCATCCTTAGCTTTCTAAGCCACCTGGAGAATTCTCATCCCGGGCTATTGGTCCTGCTTGCTGCGCTTGCATGCCTGAAGGCGCCAGTCATGCCCTCAAACACAGCGGTGAGAGGCTTCCACTGAGGAGCAGCATCGGCTCCCGACCGCTTCATCGCCCAACGCCGTCCAGGCACTCCTTAAGCTCTGTTAGTATATGTCGGCAGTACCAGCACAGCAAAGTGCCAATGTGCCTGAGAAGGATAGGGACATGAACTGGGGACGGCTTCCTTAAGTGCGCGGATCATTTCAAAGTCGTCGAAACGGGGACTCGAACGCCACAATCACGCTGGTCCACGCATGCTCACACTGAAGAGCTCCGCCTCATCCTATCCTAGGAACAGTCACTGCCCGCGTGCGAGAGAGCCGATGCGCTTCTCCTGCGGCGCTACTGCTCCAGCGTACAACAGGTCATTGACCTGTCTGGATCTTTCTATATGGCATCCCGGCCATCCAACACCGGTCGCGACATTCTCCTAGTACAACGAGGTCCAGGTCCAATTGCTCTTCTCGAAGGTTACAGCATAATTCGTGGGCACGCCGCATTGGTCCTTATGCTCAGCGGCTGTGGGGCGCTTCAAGCGAAGGGTTTCGGGCGCCTACATCAACATCATTTTCGAGCCCATTTCCATTGGCGACTGGGCTTTCGGCCTATGTCTCCTCCCCACGGAGTACTTATACAAGTTGGAGGCCTGGTGGGTCGTTTGCAGCGGCTCTGTTTTTCCCTCCATGAGAGAACCACTTTCCGATTTTCTGGCGGTTTAACACATTTCGAGGCAAGAGCCACATCTCCCGAATCTCAGTCTCATGTGGTCATCTCGGTGATTTCATGGGTCTCCATCGGTCTATGATAAGCCCTATAAATTCCAGACTAGACTTGGAAGAAGGTGCGAGCCGAAAACCCCCATCAGCTTCTCTGCGTCATGGGTAGCTCTGCTCGAAAGGGAAATAGCTGCAAATCTCATCTTCAAGAACTCCAGCGTCGCTTGTCACACGTTCATATGGGTAGAACCTTCCACCTGTAATCACAGCAATAATCCCAGTCAGGATGACGAGGCTACCAATAGTAGACCAAGTTCAGAGCAATGGCGCATTTACGTGATTGCTATCAAGCTAAGTCTTCTTGCCAGGATCAGGAAGAGGTCCGGGGACTTTTGCGTTGATGCTCTGCGAATTGCTACATCCTGGAGCTGAGCTTTTTAGCAGGCGTTTGAAAGTACTTCGTAATTCGATCCGATGCGATAATTTTAACTGGTTTCGTTTCCATCCAGTATAAGGCCGAAGCCATGCACAGCGCCTCTATACAGTGGTCAACGCTCAAGACTCAGCGTATAAGAAACATACAATGTCAACTACAACTTCCAATGTCCCCATGCGAGCACGATCCGAGTCAATGATGGGAACTGGGAAACCGTACTACATAGAACATGCCGGTGGAGACTTACAGCTTGGAGATTGATACAGTGCGAGCCTCCTCGGTTGCTTAGTCATCACCAAAGCGACGGGCTATCGACTTAACAAAAAAAAAGCTTCCGCTACCAGCTCCACCCGCTTAGCATCATCACAAGCTCATCCGACCCTCCAGCTAGCAATTCCTACCGAAAATTTGAGCTGTTCAACCGAAGTCTCCCACGCGTGTTTCTGAGTTTTGGACCACGAAGTCTGCTCGCAGTCTTCCCTCTTCCAACGCCACTCAGAACCCCCTCAACACCACACAGAATGTTCTCGGTACGAAGTGTAGCGCGCAATGCGCCGCGGACCCTTGCACGCCTCTCTTCAATCGCCAGACCTGCCTCAACCAGACACAGTGCTCTTCTGCGCGATCAATGCAGGACCTTCCGGCCGCAGGTCTCTGCCTTTTCGACCTCTCTGCTCCGGATGGCCGCCTCTGGGGTCGACAGTGAGCTGAGCGCGAAGCTGAGCAGCGAGATCTCGTTCGAGGCCGAGATGAAGGAGAACGAGCCGCAACCAGCCAGTATCAAGGACTTCCTAGACAACAGCCCCTTCGAGATCCAGGACACTCCTGGCGCCCAGAACGTCGTGCTTACACGCACGTACAACAACGAGAAGTAAGCCATCCCCGCAGATGCACTGCCACCACCGCGAGCTGTCTGGCGCCGCCCATACTAACACACCGTGTCTGCAGGATCACGGTGACCTTTTCAATCGCCGATATTTCCAACATGGAGAACGAGATGTTTGACGAGGACTCAGCCCTCGCCGACGAGGAGGGCGCACGCTCTCAGGAGAACGAGGAGATTGACGATGCCGACGCCGGCAACGAGCCCAACGTGACCTGTCGCTTGAACATCGTCGTCGAGAAGCCCGGAAAGGGCGCCCTGAACATAGAAGCCATCGCCCAGGATGCCAGCATCATCGTCGAGAACATGTACTACTACAACGACCCCGCCATCGCCCACGCGGCGAACCCGGAGGCTGAGCACAAGGGTCGTGACATCTACCCTGGCGCGCCATTTGGCACCCTAGATGAGGACCTCCAGCTCCTGATAGAGACTTATCTGGACGAGCGTGGAATCAATTCTACTCTGGCTGTGTTTGTGCCCGACTACATGGACGTCAAGGAGCAGCGGGAGTATCTGGCCTGGCTGAACAATGTCAAGGGATTCGTGGACGCCTGAGCCATGGCCCAAGGGCCGAACGAGGCATCTTTGGCGCCTGGACTGAACGATGGCGGGCGGATTCAGTCGCTCGTCTTTGAATGAATTTCCACTCATGAGATGATGTATTATAGGCAGTGGTTCGGGGCAAGGATATTACTTCACATTCGTGCCACTTCATACCCCACAAAAAAAGGATAGGAATCAGCGTTAATCAAATCTTTGCGCGAGGAGAATTATGAGATACTAGGGGTCTCATAGAAAATGGAGACATGACTGATCTGTAGGTGGTACTGCTGATCTTGCCCCCTCAATTCAGAAGTTGAGCGAATCCCAGGTATTAGACCTTTTTTCATTCCCATTCTTACCCAGCATACTTGTTTAATTTTCACTCCGGGTTCTCCTTATGTCTCCAAATAGGAGGGTTAAGCACCAGCCAGAGTGAGTGCGATAACATCACCAAGTAGTGGAACCCGTCTGCCCGCGGGACAGCACGTGAAAGCGTATCATAGAGTCGAGTCAAGATATCTATCTGCAAAGCGCAGCTGCTGTATCGATGAAATCAATCAGACAATTGTACTGACCTGTCATCGCAGGCCCTCGACTCGAGCCAACGCCGGTGCGTTGTAACTGCCCATCCTCCGCAGTAAGACGATGTTGGGGCCCTCTGAGAGCCATGTCTATGGAGAAAGCGTGAAGGGCGAAGGGGCCCGAACTGTGTTTGGGCCACTGTACAGGAAAGGTCTCGTTGCTCATGGGAGCTCTCAGGCTAAGTGGTCTACTTCATTGCTTATTTTGCGCCGGACCGAAAAGAGTGGACAGCGGAAGTGCTCGATACATCTTTTAATCATTTTATCTGGTATGTCTACGCTGAGCGTTTTGCCCTAAGCTTTCTATGCCCTCGGCTCCTCTGCAGAGGCGATTTTCTAGGTGGTCTGTCCAAAATGTGGCCGGCCTCCTGGCTTGCATGGACCATGGCGGTGTCTGCGAGCTCGTGAGTGCCCTGCCTTCTATTCTGTATCGCTCTTCCTTGACTTGCTTGTGTCGCACGCGCTTCATTGATGGTGCGGTTGGCCACCGGGGAGAGGTGCAGCAGAGCACGTCGTGGGAGGAGTGGGCTACAGGTTCGCCCAGTCGTCTCATACATGGCCAGCCCTTATGCTGACTCCTTCTCCAACGCCTCCAGCTCCTTGAGGACGGACACTTTGGTCCCAATCTTCTTCATCTGTGTGTCCTCCAACTTCTCGCCCCCGGCCAGACGCATTTCGAGATCCTCTATCGCCCGGATCTTCTTTTGCAGGCCCCTCATCTTCTTGGCGTTGGGGTTCTGGGCCTGGTTCGCAGCAGAGTGATCTCCTTGAGCGGGGGCTTGCTCGGCCGGCTCTTGCTGGTGGTCTCGCCCGGATGGGGTGTGGTCCCGAGGCCCGTTGTTGCGACCGTGCTCGTTGTTGCGTTGCGTATTGCTGCGGCTGCGGCCTTGGCCGTTCTGAGGGTGGCGCGAACGGCTCCGTGAGGTACCATGCTGTTGGCCTCCGCGGCGATCGCTCCTCCGAGTCTCACCTCCCGAGCCACTACCATATTCCTGCATCGGAGGCGCTAAACCGCCCTCGTTACCACCTGCGGGCTTTCCTTCGCTGTCCTTCGCCTTCTTGTTCCCCCGCTTCTTCTTATTCTTGAGGGCGGTCTTGGACAGGTTGTCGTCGCCGCCAACAGGCTCAGCGCCGGGGACGGACTGGCGACCATATGCTGCGCCTGGGACCTGTGCCTGTTCAGCAAACTCGGCACCAGGAACCTGACGGCGAGCTCGTCCAAAGCCGTTTAAGCTGGCAGAGGGGGCACCATTGCCCATGACATGGGCGGCGCCGCCTTCATCCTCACGCTTGAAATGTAGCGGTGTCGAAGTACCCCGAGCACCCGGCGGCCGATAGGCACCAACAGGCTTGGATGGTGTCTTGACCGTGCCGAGGTAGGCCACCGCAGACTCGTGCGGTGTCGGGACCGGGTTGAGTGGGTCCAGGTTCTTAGGCAACTGTTCGGCCGGTATGGGCCGCCACATGACGTTGTAGAGCTCGACCATCTCCTCGTTGTACATGATGCCCCCGCCAACATGCCAGAGCTTCACACCGTTGTCCACGCGCAGACGAGGTGAGGTCGTTGCCGTCATGATGTAGACGCTATCGGGACTCCACTGGCACACACTGGGGTTTCCGCTCTCGATGGTACAAACCTTGCGGTGGTCCTTTTCGAGGTCGTACACGTCGATCTGGCCCGCCAAATTACCGAATCCAGCAACCAAGACGAATCGTCCCGTAGGAGAAAAGATGATTGTGTTTCTTGGGCCCATTGGGAAGGAATGAGTCGCAACGCCTCGGTGGTTGAAAATGGTTGTCTTGGCGGGCATGTAGCCGTAGATGACACCAAACTCCCTGCCATTAGGGGACCAAGCCACATCGTGGATCGGGCCCTCCTTGTCCAAAGTGACACGAGCATCGAAGGCGCCGTTCGCACTCAACAAGTACATCGTGGTCTCTCCATAGTAGCTCTTGTTCGACTTGTCAACGTCTGTCTGGGCCAGCACGATCAAGCTGGAGCCCTGCTGGTTCCATTTCAGCTGAACCTTGTCGCCCTTGAAAAAGGTCTTTTGCGAGATGGGGCTCGCAAACTGGGGCACGTTGAAAACTTTGACAGCGGCGGGTTGGCCCTGTTGCGGTGATTAAGAGTCAGCCAAGACGCACAAGATACTAGGAAACACGCATGGAAAGGACCAGCCAGGTGGGAGAGGGGGGGAAGGCTTGCTTACCTTTCTCTCCGGCACAAAGACCGCCAGGTTGTGAGTAGACCCGGGAGCGAGAGCGAAGTCCGTGACGCCCTCAACCCTCAGCTTGTTCCAGACAGTCTTGAGGTCATTGCTGTCGTAGAACTGGACCTCATTTGTGACGAGTCGGGCGCAATACTGTTCGTCTGCTGTGTATTGCAAGTTCCAGCCATTTTGAGACTTCTGCACGAACTGGCCGAGGGGCTGTTTGGCCGCCTCGTCAGTGGAGGGCTCGATGGTGCGCCAGATCTTGAGGTTCTTGGTGGCATCCCCAGCCTCGTCCTTGGAAGGTCTCTCCCAGGTGGCGATGAAGGTGCCCCGGGGAGAAAAGCCCAGCTCGTAGACGGCGGACAGGGGGAGAGAGGCCAAGACCTGGCCGTTGGAGGCGTCAACAACGCTCACGCCTTCGTTAGAGGCCCATGCGAAGTATCGGCCGCAGGGGGAGTATATACAGCAGCGTAGGTTCCCTTCGGGCTTGACGAACCCAGGAAGGGGGGCGTAGACAGGCGCGGCGTCAAAGACGCCGATGGCCTTCTGGGTCCGATAGGCAAACTGCAGCGGACTGGCCATGACTAGTTAAAGCCACAGGTTATCGTGAAGCAGAGTGGGTGGGTGGGACAAGAACGGTCGGTCCTGCACTGTTCGGCTGGTTTTCGTGTGCGGCAGAGGCGGTGGTCAGTGTGTTTCTTCGCGGAGGCCTTGGGCCTGTCGTGGGGGGCGGCGGGCTGGCGGAAGAGACACTGGCTTGGGCGAGGTGCAGACAGTCGCAGCAGGGTCGAAGTTTGCGAGAAAAGGACACGGAGTGGGGCGGTGGCGTGGGAGATGCTTTGGCTCTGGCCCGGTATGTGAATCTCTTTTCGGTGACTTGTCGGCGGGAGGGGGTGCGCTGATGACTGGAGAAGTGAGCAAAGCAGTGTCAGTGACAGGTCGACAACTGGGTGCTGCGGATGGAAGTCGTCCAGCCAGGCTTGTGGACACGGCCTAGTGCGTAAGACGCGGCTTAAGCGACGAGCCTCTCTGGCCAGCAACGGTCTCGCCAGTCAGGATGTGCAGGCAGGCTATCGAAGAGGCAGGACTCTGTAGCGCACGAGAGGGCAAGGCGGCAGAGGCGAGGCAGGGCAGGCGGGCGAGGCAGGGCGGTTTGAGGTGACGAGGTAGGAGGACAAAGGAAGAGGAGGAGGCTACCTACCCGGGTGGTTGGCTGCTGACCTAGACCGCACAGAGGAGGGTGTTGAAGAATGAAAACCAGGTGAAAGAGAAAATGCTAGGGAAAGCACCCGCGGGGGAAGTAATTGGCAGCGCGGCAGGGTGCGGTGGGCGAGCGTCTTGGACCTTGCTTGGGCTGAGGAAGGGAAGGGGAAGAAGAAGGGAAGAAGTGGACGGGCAGGCGAGGCAGGATGCTGAGTTGCAGCCGTGCCCGTGGCTTGTTGTTTTGACTCGCCAAGTTTTTTTGCCCTTTTCTATTTTTTCTCCCTATTTCTCTGCACCGGGCCCTGCGCCGCCCTGGTCAGCCTGACTGGTACCTGGATGGGCTGGATGTTAGTGGCCTGCCTGCGCGTGTAGGGACCACCTGCGCACCTGTGCAGCTCAGTCAGCAACACCCTGGGGGCCAGGCCTGAGGCGCTCAGGCCCTGTTAGTGCAGCAGGACACCACTCCGCACACGACTAACGTTGGTGCTAGCCGGCCACGGTCCAACATTTCAGAACAGCATTCAGAGGACGATGGGACTTATCCCCAGTCAGGCATGGCTCCCGCCCGAATTGCCGTGTAGCGTGCATGCCTCGGTACCCAAGTAAACTGGCAACATCTGGGCAAGCAGACGGATATATCAGGAAGGCTTACAACACTTTTGCCCACCGCTTTGAAGACATGACCGTCTTGAGTGCCGTCGTCCCTTTACTTGCTTACGGCTCTCAGCTTCTGTCAAGCCTGTCACCTTTGCATTGCAACCCATCACCACCTTGCGGTCTAGGCCATCGGCAGAGGCCCACCGTCTTCCACGCCCGAATGCCCTCTCGGCCGAGACCAAGATCCGGCTCAGACGACCATCCAAACCCCCACACTCCCTGCAGCGTGGCATGTATGGCAACGGCAACCCTCGACTACATCTCGCACGTTATTACGTCTAGTCTTGGTGCCATCTCCTGCTTGCTCTGACCTGCACACTTTGTGCGACCTGGCCGGCTACCTTGGTAGGCACAATGGCTCTGGAGCTGCTATGTTAGACACGGACAGTCCATCTTGACTCGACCCGCATTTGCCAAAGCAGGGCACCCAAGACTCATTGGCTGAGACGTCTCATCTGCCACGGCACTGCTACCTCTCCTGGGTGGTTCCAAGTACACATCCTATTAATGAGATCGGATATTCGCAACCACAAAAACTGAGGCTACACCCGAGCCCTATTGGACAACCCCCACAGCGTAACCTCCTATACCCTACGAGACAACCTCCCACATGATGGCCACCTACAGTTTAGCCCTCTACAGGATGACTCCCTACAGGATAACCTCATAGAAAATAAGATCCAATAGGATCACCTCTTACAGGATGCCCTCCCACAAGATACATAGTCTAGGTATATATACCCTCTGTTTTTATGAGTGCGAATATCCGATCTCCTGTTAGTTAGGTCAATATAACCGTCTATTCACCCTATACTAGGCTTCAGCCACCTTATATTTTTTTGTTCAACTATCTATCTATTTATCATCTTCTTAGCCTATAGACTACCTACCTTATACCTTATCCACAAATTTAGTAATTACTTAATATATATCCTTATAATCCTCTATATAAAGAACCTTTAGCTTTTCCTATAGGGCCCCCTCTTCTATAGCCCTCCTTACTTATTTTATAGAGTTAAAAAGATCCTTAATAATAAAATAATATACCTAAAGGAGGAAGTATTAGTTCTAAGGTACCCTCACTTTTACTTTATATATACTATATTTATTATATATCTTGTAAATAAATTTTACTTATTTTTCTAAGAGGACTTCTTTTTTTTCCTTAAAATTATATAGGGAGGCTTCCTTAAATAAATTAGCTATAATAATATACCTATTTAGTTAGCTATATACTTAGAATAGGGATTATAGTATTTTTAGGTAGACTTACTTAATAAGTAGTCTTAAGAGGTTATATAATAAGTATTATTAATAAGGAAGAGTTAAGTTTCTTAGCTAGGTCTCCCTTTATAAAATTACTATAATACCTTCTTATAAGTACTATCTTAAGACTATTATAGTTTCACTATATAACTACTTTATCATATAATTACTTTATTAGCTTTCTAATTAATAGTACTATTAAGAGTAATACTTCTTAGCCTCGTCTATATAGTATAAGGCTAAGGCCACGTGCCCATAGACGTATTGTATTGTCCTTTTATTGTAATTAGTATTATTTTTTCTTTGAGCGCTGGGTCTTGAGCGCTTACTATTGTATGAAGGTACCACATACATTTTATATGTATGGGGGATTGGAAACGCAACCGCTCACCCTGTACCAAACGAGGCGTTGAAGTTGTCCCTCTTAGTTGAGCCCTTTGCGAGATATTAGCGGTCTCTTGGGCCCTCACATCTACAAGCTTTGCAGACTCAAGCCGTAGGGTTCAGTTATGGATGCCCCGGTGGATAAATATTGCCATCGGTCTGTCCCAGTTGTTTATACAATGTGTACTTGTTGAATTCTGCTACAATATAGTGGGGGAGTCATCCTGCGCGGTGAGTGCGCATACATCCGCTTCCCTCTGTAGTTCAACAGCTCCAGGATCACTGGCCAGGCGCCTGGTCTCAGCTCATTTCAATACGAGGCCTATAGATACATATTTGTGTACGACTTCATGGAGATGGCAGCCTAGTAGTCTCGCCTGTTGTACTACTTGTTGGTGAGTACGGGGGGTGGAGACCGTCATCTGCTAAGACGCAGCCGAGACTGTAACAGTGTCACTGTGTCGGCTCGATGCGATTCCAACCATTGAGTGGAAATGTCAGGCTAGTTGAGCTTGTAACAGCGACCTGTGACATTGTAATCATCCCAGGCTGGATGGGTCTACTGGGAGAGAAATTTAGTTTGGGTCAAGGTGTTCTACGAGGGCTCTTTCCATTATACAATACCGTTCTTTACCAAAGTCTCCCAGACAGGACAAAAGCTCTCAATCTGTGACTCCTCTCAGAACTGCTAACTCCTGCCATTGCGTAGGTGTTGGTTGCTCCAGTACTACCCTTACCTAGTAAACCAAATTTCAGGACATGGCGACTCCAAAGAGCTATGAAGTCCGATCGAGCTCCTGTCCAATTATTTCAAACTTACGGAGCCATGTCTCCACTACAAAGTCAATTGTTGCTCTCGGCTATATTTTGAATGACCGGGCGGAAGATCCCCCGCGGCCTTGAGAAGCTACTACTGTTTGACATGTCAAATACCAGGTGAATTATGACGAGATGGGAACAATTTGCACTTCCAAGATTCCATTACAGGCTAGTCGCTAGTCTTTCAGCTTGGCCGTTGTCATTTGAAAAGTATGCCCACTGTGTAAGCACACTGCATATGCGTGCCGGCAACCGGCGGCAACAATTTTTGGGCCAAAGAAGCCTTATCAACCCCTCCTTGTCGTAAATTCCCCGACTTAGTGCTCACGGTGGTGGGTGACACAGCATATCCTTTTGATCCCAATATGCAAAGCAAGACAATATTACTCGCAGCTGGCTTTGTCACACTATCTTATGGTAGCAACGGTCCCGCATATTACCGCCGGGAGCAGGCCACGGAAGGTGACGCCGGATTTGACCCGTACTATTCACATCATCCTGCAACAGGCTCCGGTGGGGACCATCGTCTTTAACTACGTGAGCCGAGGCAGAGGAGTGCAGGCCCATGCAGAAGGCTCTGGGCAGGACTGCCGTTGCACCATGGACACTCAGGATATTACTCCTCAGGTGCTGTTTTGCCAGATAGATAAGGGACAGCAAAACATTATCTCTTTTGCGGTCTCGTCAGCATCTTTCCCACACAATATTTAATACCGACTGGTTTGAGCTTGGGACCTCAGTGACCTGGAAACCCGTTGACATTGAACTTGTTCGCATTCACCATGGCCATTGAATCCTATGTAGCCTCTCTGACGTTGCCAACAACCAATTTGGTGGGCTTTTGCCTGTCAGCAGTGGCGATATACTTTTTCTTCTCGGCGATCTATACCTGGAGTCGTCTTCGAAAAATTCCCGGACCTTTCTTAGCCTCATTCTCCTACTGGTGGGCGCTCTCGACTGTCATTAGCGGCCGAGAGCCATGGATCTATGCTGCCCTGGCTGAGAAGTACGGCCACCTCGTCAGAGTTGGCCCTCGTCTCCTCCTCACTGATGACCCAGATGTCCTGAGGAGGATGTCCGGGATACGGAGCCAATACAACAAAGACGCTTCCTACCTAGGTGCAATCAGGCATCCCGACTACCATACCATGTTCTCAACACTAGATGCTTCAGCTCACGATGCTATAAAAGCAAAGCTGGCAAATCCATACGGAGGACGCGAGACTTTGGGCATGGAACCGATCGTGGATGATATGATCAATGCTATGCTTCACAATCTCCGAAACAAGACGTCTCAGGGCGCTGGGCTATCAACTGTCATCAATTTTTCCACGATAGCCAGCTATTTTACTCTGGACACTATCACCCGCATCACGTTCGGAAAGGCGATGGGCTTCCTAGAGACCGACACTGACGTCGGGGGCCTGTTTGCCGGGGGTCGCTCAGCCTTGAGAACTTTCACGATTCCAATGTCAATACCCTGGTTGCGCAGAATCACCTTGTCTACTTGGTTCCTCAGGACGCTCGGTCCGAAGTCGACAGACACAGAGGGTTTCGGTGTTGTTATGGGGTAAGTTCAAACACTGTCAGTGCCAAAGAACCTTGGGAGGTCCGCGAAGCTGATACGAAGTCGACAGAGCGGCTGAGCAAGCCGTCAGGGATCGGTACAAGCCGGAGGCCCCCGACGAGAAAGACTTGATGGTATGTCACCATCATTAGTTGGCCTCTGCAGCTTTTACACCAGTACTAATGAACAGGGCGCTTTTAAACGGCATGGTCTTGAAGAGGGACCGTGCCTCAGTGAAGTGTTATTCGCTGTGACTGCCGGCTCGGATACGGCGGCATCAACGATACGATGCACGATGCTTTATCTCATGTCAAGTCCGCGGGTTTATAACAAGTTGAAGATGGTTGTTTCCGAAGCCGTCAGCAAAGGGGGCATCTCTAGCCCAATCAAACAGGAGGAGGCAAAAGCAATCCCCTATCTCCAGGTAAGCAGCAGGCACATGTTATATGAATCATGACTTCCTCAGTATGAGTCAAAACAAAAGTTATATCTAGTTCTGCTCACTAAATTCCTATTAGGCTGTCATATACGAGGGTCTTCGCATGCGTCCTCCTGTACCGACAATGTTTCCCAAGGTCGTGCCTCCTCAGGGCGATGAGATCGACGGAAAGTTTATCCCCGGTGGCACTTCAATAGGGTGGAATTTAATGCCTCTGATGCGGTCACCTCGTTACTGGGGCCATGATCCGGAAATTTTCCGGCCCGAGAGGTTCATGGAGGCGGACGACAAGGCTCGACTAGCGATGGAGCGGAACGTCGATATCGCTTTCGGATACGGCCGGTACGGTTGCGCTGGAAAACCGTTGGCTATGATGGAACTGAACAAGTTTTATTTTGAAGTAAGTCTATCTCTCGGTCACCATAGGCTCTCACCTGTAGCTGAGGGACAATGCAGCTCTTCCGAAACTTCGATTTTCAACTGGTGAATCCAATGAAGCCGTGGGACTCTGAGTGTTGGTCCATCTGGACTGAAGACAATTACTTTGTCCAAGTCACCGAATCTCAATGTGTCTGAAAATCGTCAGCTGTGGTATGAACTTGCTCATAATGAGAGACTTCCTTTGTCTGCATCAACACTTAGTGGCAGTACCAGGTCGTTATGCGTCTGCCTCCCCAATTTGCACAAGACGCTCAACTTCTACTTTTTCACATTCAGCTTTTACCACTTATATCATCAATTTGATCCCTTCTAATGAACGAATCTTGAGGATCCGTGGTATTCCGTGGAAGTAGTGATGTGTCTGCGAAATTCCAGTTCATAACATGCCACATGATCCAGTACCGTCTTGTTCGGTGAAAATGGCAGTGTAAAAGGGCAGCCCTCAAATCTGGAGGTTGAGACCGGTGGCAGACTAGATCCGTAGACACAAGTAGCCAGCCCATCACTGGCCTGCACCAATTTTGGGCAATTAGTCACGCGGCGAGCGATCTAGTTTCGCAAAAGCCTTACAAAGTTGTATAAAAAGACTCCATGGCTGCAGTCCGGTTGACTTGTCGACCCCACATCCACACAGACTGAAAAAAGATCATCTGAAGAAATCGGAAGATCACACAATCTCCCGAAGAAGCCCTCGCCACGGTAAGCCCGAAGAAGCCCTCGCCACGGTAAGCCCGAAGAGACCACAGCTACAATACAACCACAAACTTCTAACGTTGACAGTTAGATCAAAATGGACGACCACTCTCCACAAGACTTTTTCAAGTCACCCAGCACACAAGACTCTCTACCCCGACCGCTGTTAAGAAGTGGCGGGCTGGCGCAGAAGCCCTGGTCGAGGGTCTCAGATACCGACCGCGAACCCAGACGACGAGAGCAACTTTCGACTTCATATTGGCCATCGTAGCCAACACTTTGGGCGACATACCCCAAGAAATTTTACGCTCTGCTACCGACGCCATATTAGAGTATCTGAAGGACGAGGATCTCAAGGACTTTGACAAGAAGAAGGGAATTGACGATCTTCTCGGAGCCTCTTTTCTGAGTCCGAAGGAATTCAACGAACTGGTCAACCTCGATGAGAAAATCACGGATCACGATGTGGAGGATGAGGCCACCATACCCTAGTGTACTCTACACCAGACCTTCCGCCCCGAAGCATGGATGAGCTACCATCGAGCATAGACTTATCACTGCCCAGTATCCAATCTGGACACAACTCATAACGTCTACTCAACCTGCTTAGCCCCATAAAAGAGTTCTCTAGAAGCATCTAAAATAATATCCACGTCTACAAAGCCATATCAGGCAGGATATAGGAAATAGCACGGCGGTGAATTTATCTAGGGAAGATAGGGCTTGGCTTTAGAAAGGGTATGACAACCCCGCCCCCTTACTCAAAGACAATAATAAGCCTTCTTATTCTCATTAATAATAATATATTTCCTTAATTCTATCTCCCTACTATAATGACTATAAGTAAATCTATTTAAGTTAATTATAACTTTTTTTAAAAATTAGCCTTATTTTACATCTTATATTATATAGGCTTACTTATATATTAAATAAACTTAGGACTATTAATAATATAATAAAATTTTAATTAAATAGGTAAATCTTAAATAAAAACTTTTTATTAAATCTAGAAGGTAGCTAAGATAGTTTTATTTATTAACTATTATATAATAAACTACTTAGTTAAAAGAATATAATAACTAATTTAACTATTAGTTATTCTAATAATATATAAGCCTATATTATTATAACCCCCCCCTTAAGGCCTTATTAAGTAATTATAAGACTAATAAGGAGCTAATTATATAAAATTATTTAATATACTACTTATATAAAGCCTAAAAAGTTCTTAAATAAGATAAGAATTAATTTACTTAAGTTATTATAGTAAATAGCCTAACTTAGTATTATAACTATCTATTCACCTACCCTAAAGGAGGTACTTTTTAAATATAGGGGCTTAAATCTATACCCTCAGAATTAGTTATTAAGATAGTTTTATTTATTAACTATTATATAACAAACTACTTGTCTAAAAGACTATAATAACTAATTTAACTATTAGTTATTCTAGTAGTATATAAGCTTATACTATCATAGTAGCTATAAAGGAAAAGAAGTTATAAAAGTAAATATAGATTTACCTAAGAGGTTTTTTATTTACTTAAGAGGTTAGTGTTTTAATATATTCTAAATTTAGATTACTATATTAAAACTATAGTTTTTAGATATAATTACCTCTAATTAATTAGACGGTTTAGAGGAGGAAATTAGAGGAACTAGTCTTAAATTTAAAGGAAGTATAGAAATAGGGGTAAGCATATAGACTTTACTTATAGGGTTATATAACTATATATAGGTATATAGTAGAGGTAAAGCCTTCTACCTTTTAGATAAGACTTCTTCTTCCTAATATATATTAATTAACTAATGAAACTACTTTTTATATATATATAAGACTTATACTAATACTAATTAGTAGTTACTTTAAGTAACTATAAATAGTAAGGTATAAAGAGATAGTTTATTATTATAGTAAGTAAAGTAATTATATTAATATTTATAAGAACTATTAATATTAATATTAGTTAGCTAAAGGAATTATAATAATTATAATAAATAGTATAATAATAATTAGTATTAATACTAGTTTATTAATTAAAAGTATATATTATATTATATATATTTAATATATTTTAGGAAGATTATAGTAATTCTTAGAGATTTAGGATTTATTATTAACTTTTATTAATAACCTCCTTTTTTATACTTTTAGTAAGTACCTTAGGGAGAATATAGTAATTTTTAGGAATTTGAAATTTATAATCTTTTCTTATTAATAAGCTATTTTTATATTTAGAAATATTAAATTAAGTAATTCTTATACTTAGTAGAATAATAATTATTTAGTAGCTAAGAATACTAAATAATATATTTAATTTTATTAATTAATTAACTTCTTATTTATTTATTTTTACTATTATATTAGATATATAGATATATTATATATTTTCTTATATTATTTAATAAAAATTAGTTAGTCTATTAGAAGTAATTAATTAATTATAATTTTAATTATAACTAAGACTATTATAATAACTATAATAATAATAAATTATTTTTTTTACTTCTATTTCTAGTAGTACTTATACTAATAATATAATAGTAGTACTAATTCTTTTTTAAAAGACTTCTTTCTTTATAATCTCTCTTTATAATACTCTTTATTTCTCTTATTTATTCTTATTTAGCTATTAGTTAATATATTATTATAATATTCTCCTTTAATTTTATTTAAGATAATATATTTTTTTCTTATATTAATATTAAAAATTACTTTTTAGAAGATTAGGGAATAAAGTTTAATAAGATATTTTTTAAGAAATATTTTAATATATAAGTTATATATTATACTTATATTTTTATATTAATTCTAATCTTAAGGAGATTTTTTATAAGTTTAAGTTTAATTTTAGTAATTAGGATAAAGAAATATTTAATATAGTTAATAAGGATTTATTTAAGGAGTTAAAGAAGGTTTTATAAATAAAAAGTATTTTTATTAGGTATTATTAAGCTCTAAATATTATTATATTTAATATTTTTAGGAAGGACTTAGTTATTACTTTATTTCCTAATAGGTTTATAATTAATAGAAGTTACTAAATACTTTATATTAGTAAGATAATTTATAATTTTAATATTATTAGAATTATAAATAATAGTAGATATATAAAGATTAAATTAAGGTAAAAGAATATATTTATTTCTAATTTATTTAAGTTTTTTAAGTTATTAAAGATTTTAAAGCTATTTAGATTATCTTAATTATTTAGTAATAATAGTAGTAGTAATAGGCTATTAGGACTATTAGGACCTTTTAGACCTTTAAGATTATTTGGTAGTAGTAGTAGAGGAGGAGATAGTAGTAGTAGTAGTAGAGGTAGTAGTAATTTAGGAGGACTAAATAATCTTATTAATCTTAATACTCTTAGTAAGAAAAATAAGTATAATTTATATTATATATTCTTATTATAAGAGATAAGGAATAGCCTAATTAATACTAATATTATTATAAATTTTACTAAAATATATAAGGATAAGAATATATATATTAGAGATTTATATAATGTTTTTAATAATAAGATTTAATTCTTTTTTATAATTTATAAGAATATAAGTATTAATATAATATAATTTAAGCTATTATTTTTTATATTTTTAAGGGAAAAATAAAAATATTTTATATATAATATATTATATATTAAGATTTATTTTAAATAATATATTAAAAGCTTAAGATTTATTTTAATAATTATATTAACTATTAAGACTATTATATAAATTAGAATATATTTATCTTTATAAAGTTTTAATAGGAGAATCTTAATAAGGATTAATTATAAGTTTTATAACTATTATTTAATAAGTTAAGTATTTATAATTAAGTTTTTAAATATTATAAGTATAATAATATTTAAATATAAGATAATATATTTTAAGTAATTAAGGGAGTATTAGAGTTTATAATAGCTTTATTTAATCCTCCTTAGTTTATAAAATAGTTATATATAAATTTATAGGTTACTTTTTAAGTATATAAGAGTTAATAATTTAGTAGGTATTAAATATTTTATATAAAGAATAATAATTATAATAAGGAGTATAAAAATAATAATTAGTACTTCTTTAATTATTAATATTATAATAATTATAAAAGTTATAGCTTTAGTAATTATAGTTAGAGTAACTTTTATAATAATAGTAGCTTTTATAGTAGTTTTAAAAGTAGGCTAAATAACTATAATTTTTATTTTTTAAATTATAATAGATATAATAATTATACTAATAACTATAAGAACTAACTAAATAGTTATAAGAACTATTTTAATAGTAACTTTTATAATAAATATTACTTTATTTATAATAAGAAGGGCTATTAGTTTATTAAATACTTAGCTAAAGAATATTAGTATATATATAATTAGTATTTTATAATATAATAAAATAATAATAAATATTTAATAAATATTAAATATATAGCTTTTATTATTAATATTAAAGGCCTTTATATAAATAAGATAAATAAAAAGGAGAATAATAATAACCTTATTAATCTTTAAGATAATAGTAATACTTAGTTTTTATAAAATTAAGTCTTTAACTATAAGAATATTATATTTCTAATAAACTAAGTATTTTTTTACTTTATTAATTCTTTTTTTAATAGAATAATAGAAATAAGTATAAGTTTAGTATAAGTCTTTATATTTAATAATTATTATTCTTATTAAAAGTTTTAAGAAATTATTTTTAATATAAAAGTTATAAAATATTCTATTAGTAGGTATAATTAATTTTTTATTTTATAGATAATAGACCTATTTATAATATTAGATATATTTTAAAATATAGAAGTATTTATTAAATTTAATCTAAGATCTTATTTTTTTTTATTAAAATAGTAACTATTTAAATATTAGTTAGTAAAATAGTATTTTATATTATAAAAATATTTACTTCTTTTTTATTTTATATTTAAAATATAATAATATTAAATATTTTTTTTTAGAATACTACTAATAAAGTAGTATATATAATAAAGGATAGATTTAAATATATATTTTTAATTACTTAAAAATAGGAATACCTATAATTTATAGTAGAAAATATTTAAGGTAAATACTAAGTATTCTTTATAAAAGTAGAGTTTTATTAGCTTTATTAAAGGTTTAAATATTCCTCTATTAATTAACTTTCTTATTTATTTTTTAATATTAGATATTTTATTAAATCTTTTATTTTAGAAGTAATTTTTAAATTTTATTATTATTATTAACTTTATAATTTTATATTTAAAAGGTTTAAGTTTAACTTAAAGAATAATTATAACTTTAATTATAAAGTTATTATTAATATTATATACTTATTTTTACTTTTTATTTTATATATTACTAATTTAGTAACTTTTTTTTAAATAGGCTATTTTCTTTTTTTATTATTAATAAAAGATATATAGGAAGTATTATAAATAATATAAACTTTATATATTATTTTAGTTCCTCTATTAAGCTAAAATCTATAATAAAAGATAATATAATAAAAGAAGATATAATAAAAGAAGATATAATAACTTTATAATTCTACTCCTATAACCTATTTATAGCTAAAAGTTACTATTTTATACTAGTAGTTATAATATTAAGCTATACCTATTTACACTAATACTATTAGCCTATTAAGGTTAAAGCTATTATAGGTTATAAGCTAGTTTAATACTATTAAGTATTATATATAAGTATTATTACTATATAACTTAGGTAAGTTAGCTAAAATAGGTAATTATAAAAGCCGCCACTATTACCCCAATCTCATAGAATATACATAGGTTCTAGCTCTACTTAAACATTCACCTATTTAGTGAAACTAAGTAACTACTATAACCTTCTTACATAAAGACTACTTAAAAGTAATTATTAGTTAAAGCTAAGATAACTACTAAGTAAGTTAATCAAATTCCACTATCTAAATATATAGACCTAATAGCTCTATAGTTATAAAATAAAGATTAACTTATAAGTTTATAATTATATAAAGGGAGCCCTTAAGGACCTCTTTATAAATAACTACTCCCTATTAAAACTCCTTAATTTATTTATTAATAAGCTAAGAGAGTTTAATATAAACTCCTATATTATTAACTTTTATATAAATCTTAAGGAAAAGTTAAAAAATAATAAGCTATTAATAAAATAGGAGT